>PVJH01015313.1:0-53278 GCA_004026705.1 Nesogale talazaci
TTTTTATATGAAAATCACTTTAAAGTCAATCATAATAAATTCTATCTAAGGTGCCAATTTTTCAAGGAAATTAGTTAAAAACCTAAAGCAGTATTTGAATATCTGAATTTGTAGCCAGAGGACTAACTTTCAATTGTCAATTGGGTGAAGATTTACAGAGTGACATTTTTACATTCAACAGTTCATGCACATTTTGTTTCATTTCATTGATTGTCATCTTCACAATGTAGCATCACTTATCTTAGCCTTGTGTTTTCTGTTCCATTCATCTTCCTTTCCTAATCTTTTTGTCATTGGGTAAGCAGTACTAATTGAGTAAACAATACTAATAAAGAAGATGACATGTTTTGAAGCGTAAGTTAAAATGGTGAGGACATTTGGCCCTGGATTTGTGGACAAGGTGATGATAATTCATATATTTAAACTCAATTGAGCAGAATGGAAATGTGTTTACTATTAATACTTACTGTTTTTCTACTGGAAAGAGGCTCAATCCTATCCTTTCTCAGTTTCTGACCTGCTCTCAAGAAAGAGTCAGATTAGGGATAGCATTCAGACCAGAGTCAGAGAGAGGAATGAGTGAGTTTATTGAGGAGATTCTTTCCTGTGAAGCACCAAAGGACTTGCACCTTGGTGTTCCTTCTGCCACTGGCCAACTAAGTTTTGTGCTATTGACTGACTTTCTGTAATGTATCTGCCTTTTCTCGTTATGTGTACTCATGCACCCTGAGTTCATATTGTCTTATTGCCAGGTCACAGAGCAGTTCAGCCATGGGGGGTTGGTTGGGGGAGAGTAGTATGAATATCCTATTTTTCCCCACTATCCTTTCTCTATCTCCATCTCTCCCATTGATAGGAAATGTGTCTTATCTGCACTTCATCTTCCTTTGTATTGGGGGAAGCATGGAGGAAGTGTTTCTCTACCTCCCTTTTGTGCTTCCATTGTCAGCCTTTCCTCCTTTTTGCCTGGTTCTGTCTGGCTAACACTTTTTGTGAATAAAGTGCTAATTTTTGTACAAGACTTGTGTTATGAAAATGAATTGCAATGCTATGAGGTAAGAAACATTGAAATCAGGGGCTCAGCCCCGGTGGCGTGGTGGTTGTGCGCAGGACTGCAGCCCACTGGGATGGAGGTTCAATTCCAGCTCCATGGAGCAAAGGCTGGGCCTCCTACTCCCACCACCTGAGGACAGTGATGCCCCCCCCAAAAAAAAGAAACATTGAAATCAATTACTAGAGAACACTTTTTTTTTTGGGGGGGGGGGGCATCACTGTCCTCAGGTGGTGGGAGTAGGAGGCCCAGCCTTTGCTCCATGGAGCTGGAATCGAACCTCCATCCCAGTGGGCTGCAGTCCTGCACAACCACTACGCCACCAGGGCTCAGCCTGAAATCAACTACTAGGTCTCAGCATAACTACATGTGTTGGTTCATCTCCGCAGTTAGGAGTTTCGTACTCCTCTGCTATTGGTATCAGTGTCCAATGGAACCTGCCAAGGTGAGCAAGGACAGAGAACAGTAGATGAGAGAATTTGAAGTATATTCCCCTCAGCGCTGAAGAGGGAAGACAACCAAGTTTCCCTTCTGAGCCATTCCAGAGTTCAGTTAATATACAAGAAGCAAGCTTTTGTCCTGAGTTTTTACAGTGATGATAGGAGATTAGCAGGTTTCCGCAGTGTACCAAGATGCTGTCAATACTCTTCAGAAAGCCGGTTTTGCATTGATCATTAAGAAATTATCTATACCGAAATTTCTCCAGGGACCATTAGACCACCATCCCCTGAAGCGAAATGCACTGTTCTGGATCTAAATTGGGGTCATGTTTCCTATCTGGCTACTTACCTTACTGATCTTGTTAGCCTCTCTCCAAAATTGGAGCATCCCTGATGATTAAGCGCAAAATGATTTTTTACTATAAAGGGAGGGGACTGGTATATTCTGATTCTTTCCAAACTATATCTTAAGTTTCTTCCTATTGATTTTCCCTGTATCACCATCATGTAGTCAGTGTTCATTTCTCCATAAAATCCTTACGCTGCTGCGCTGCAGAATGCCACCCTAATTCATCTAATTTCTACATATTTGGAGCCATGCCTAAGAAGGGCTTTATCTTTCTCATAATGGAATTAAATTATACTGGGATTTTGCCACAACTTTTAAAGCCCCTTGAGTAAGAAGGCATATAGTAAGGTATTTTCATCAATTAGCGCCATAGGTCTAAACTGTGTACTGAAATACCCCAAGGTGCTGCAGCAAGCTGTAACATATTTAATCTCAAAATATTTCCCTGTTCGAATGTTATTTTGTACTACATTCATTTAGGATGATTTCATATTTTTATGAGTAGTTACAGTTAAAAAAAATAATGTGTGTGGTTCCTTTAAGTCATCCCTTCACGGCCAGGGATGGTATAGGGAGGAAACTAAAACCAAAGGAAAGAAATTTTGCCTGTAATCAGGGCAGACTGAACCATTGTCCATAGGATTTCCGGTTACTAATATTTGGAAGTAGATTTCCAGGTCTTTCTTCTTGGTTCATTTTAGTCCAGAGGCTCTGCGGAGAGACTTGTTTAGCCTTGTAGCAACATATAAGGCCGCTGGCGGATGTGTGGTAACTATTCATAAAGTGCATTGGCCATGACTCAAACTGTGATTGCCTGCTTGGAAGTAGGGTTCTATGATGGAACCACTAACGTAGGGGAGAGGGGTAGGGAAAGCAAGTACTTCTAGAAAATCGATCTGGAGCAAGAGACCAGGATAACTTCTCAAAAGAATTCAGGTTTGAAAAATGTGTGCAGTGGCCCATAAGCATATGAGGGAGTACAAAACAAACAAACAAAAACCATCTGGAAAAAAAGCTCTTCTAGACAAGTCTTTCATAGAACACATTTTCTCCTCTGGGCCAGTATAGAGCAACTTGCGCTGAGTTAGTGCACCCAGTGGAGTCTCCTGGGAAGGGTTCTCTTTCGTCACAATGAACTTTTCCATGAAAGCAGTTTTGTTCAAACCTCATTTTTTTTTCTTTTAATCACTTTATCGAGGGCTTGTGCATTGCTTTTCACATACATTCATTGTGTCAAACCTCATTTTAAAAATCATTTTTAGGGGGCTCGTACAGCTCTTAGAACAATCCAGATGTACATTCATTGTGTCGAACACCTTTGTACATAGGTTGCCGTCATCATTTTCTTTCTATTCAAGCTCTTGGTATCAGGTCCTCCCTCCTTCATGAACCCTTGATAATTTATAAATTTATATTTATTCGTGTCTTACACACATCACCGTCTCCCTTCAACCTCTTTCCAGTGGTTTGTCCCCCTGAGTGTGGGTGTTGTACGTCAGTCGGTGTGATTGGTTCCCCCTCTCTCCTTGCCACCTTCTCCCAAGCCTCCTGCAATCGCTGCTTGCATTATTGGTGCTGAGGGCTTTATCTGTCCTGGACTCCCTGTGTGGCAAGCTCTTTGCTCAGTCAGTGTGTTTGCTTTGCTGTAGCTAGCCCAGTGGTTCTCAGCCGATGGCTAACAATCCCTTTGGGCGTCAAATGACCCTTTCACAGGTGACACATATTTCCATCTCCGGGAAGGTCCATCCACAGCAGTTATACCCACATAGGGGTACCCAGCGTGAAGACCATTACCCATGCTGCAAGACAAAATTTCACTCATTTGTAATTAAAAATAAATATTTCAAAATATATAATTATATATTGTTTTTGTGATTAATCACGATGCTTTAATTATGTTCAATTTGTGGAGCTTTTTTGTTTTGTTTTGTTTTGTTGGGGGGGGGGGGCATCACTGCTCTCGGTGGTGGGAGTAGGAGGCCCAGCTCCACTGCTGGAATTGAACCTCCGTCCCAGTGGGCCGCGGTCCCGCGCACAACCACTACGCCACCGGGGCTCAGCCCTATTTATTTGTATTTCTAAGGAAATATTCTGTAGGTCACAGTTAAAGAGAATACTTTTGGTGAGCATCGTAACTAACAGCTGTAACAAGCGTACCATTCCTGAGGTGATGGGAAAGATGATGTTTTAATGTTCTTGATATTCCTACAGTAATGGTATTAATACAGCATAAATGTGTATGGTGTATACACTACATGTCAGACCCTTTTGTGATACTCATTTAGATCTTATGTCCACTTTGATTTATTACGATTCCCATTTGAAGGATAATGAAGTCTAAAGAAATTAACAAGTAACGTAAAATCATATAGTTGTTAGTAAGGAAGCAGAATGAAAACCAGTTGTTACAGGTGAATTTCAACTCTTGGCCCCCTCATTTGTGTCAGAGTAAAACTAAGTCCCATAGTGTTTTCAGTGACAGGTTTTTCTGAAATGGATCCTTCGCCCCTTGTTTTTAGATCCCTCTGGGTGTCTTTAAACCACCAATCATTGGAATAGTAGTTAAGTATATTAACCATATGCATTGCTGTTAAAATAAGTGTACACTGGCATAGAAAACTATGCTAATCTACTACATCTTCAGGTGCTAGGCAAATTATCATCATTTGTTCCAAACAAGGCTTGTTCTCTTCATACCTGTCCTGATCTCTAATTAATTCCTCTTATCCCCCACCTCCCACCCCCATGGCACTCCACGATGATTGGTATATTGCCTCATATCTGTATGAATCTTGGATATATATTTTTTTTCGTTTTAGGCTTGCATTTATTTATTTTATTTTTTTATTTATTTTTTGGGGGGGGCATCACTGCTCTCCGGTGGTGGGAGTAGGAGGCCCAGCCCCACTGCTGGAATTGAACCTCCGTCCCAGTGGGCCGCAGTCCTGCGCAAAACCACTACGCCACCGGGGCTCAACCCAAAAAATATGAACTTTTTATGGTTGTCAATTTGATATATATCCACTTAATTACTTTAAATTTCTATAGAGTATTGTTCTTTTACCACAGCCATTTTATCTTCCCCCCAAGAAATGAATGGCTAAGATGCCTCACACTCCCTTTAACCTGGGTAAAACTCAAAAAAGCCTCACTGCCGTCAAGCCCATCATGATTCATGGGACACGGGAGAACTGACACTGTGAGTCTCTACGTGTGTGATTTTATAAGGAATAGAAAACCCTGTCTTACCCTCACTGAGCAGCTGGTGGTCCCAAAGAGCGGACCTTGCAGATAGCATCCCAACACCTAACCACATCACCAAAGCGCCAACCTGCAGCAAAACTCTGAGGAGTATCGTTTTATGTGCTCTCCTTCAAGCCATCTTCTTTCACTACTATACAGGGCTGCCTCCTCTTACGAGCTTTACTGAGAGGTTGTAAGAAAAGTTATACTCACCCTGTAGTTTAAATTACAAATATGTGCATCCCTTCAAATGAAAAAAATATATATGAAATAGGTGATTTCATTTGTTTCCAAATAAATTTGTATAGAAAGGAAACCCAGCAGTAAAAAAACTTTTAAGACATTCACTAGTATATTTGCCCTAGCTTTATCCTTATAGTGAGTTCTTTACTCATTGGTATAAAATTCTGCAAAAATTAAAAAACAAAAAATTCTGCACAGTATAACATTGTAGTTGTATGTGATTTATACAATATCTTAATGGTGGTCAAAGGCAGTATTTTCCTTACAAGCAGATAGGAACTATACTTTTTATTATTCATCTTTGCTTTTCCTATTTCTACAAAGAAGTATATTTTGCAGTTTCTGTGAGATTCATAAAAACCTATCAAGGAACATGCTATTTTATTATTTGTGTTATTTTTGGTTTCTAATTTATTCATTCTCTTAACCCTGTTCTCTACTAGTATCACATAGCATCCTAGTTGTGCCATGGCAAACAATTTAATTATGTTCATTTGAACAAACACTAGTGATCATTGAAATTCACACATCTGATACTTTTGGCAATCTAGCGCTGATCCAGCACTCTGAGTCTCCAAATATGTTGTTGATTACAAACATCCTGTTTGTTTGGCTTTGGGATTTTTTTTTGGGGGGGGGGGAGTGGGGAAAGTTCTTTTTTGCTTCTAGGTAAACTGTCTTATTCTGAAGTTACTAAACTTATGTTCAGTCTTCTTTTTTGACACCTCAATGTAAAGAAGTAATATAGGCTTATTCTTGCTTATATCCTCTTTTTTGTTGAATTAAATTTCTCTACTTATAAACATCTTATAATTAACTAAGGGTTTACGTCAAGTGAATATCTTTTAAACAAATTTTATTGTAAAATTAATCTAACCATAGCTTTATAAAATTAAAAGAAATATTAAAATTATCCATAGTTTTTCTACCATCAAATTAAAAATATTTCATTTTAGTATTTTGTCTTCTAGTAATTTTTACCTGTTAATAATGTAATTTGTTTTCTTTTGTTTTGTTTGTTTGTTTTTGGCATCACTGCCCTGGTGGTGGGAGTAGGAGGCCCAGCCTTGCTCCTGGGGAGCTGCTGCTGGATTTGAACCTCCAACCCAGTAGGCCGCAGTCCCCCACACAACTACTATGCCACCGGGGCTCAGCCTAATAATGTAATTTGTAGTCATATCATATACACTATCTATATATTGTGGTTTTTTTGGGGGGGAGCATCAGTGCCTCTGGTGTTCGTGGGTACTACCCAGTGCTGCTCCTGAGAGCTGCCGCTGGATTTGAACCGCCAAGCCCGCAGGCCACAGTCCCACACTCAACCACTTATGCCACCAGAGCTCAGCCCTGTATATTATGTTTTATTTAACATTTACTTTAAACACTTCCAACTTTGTTTTCATAATCATTCAAGTACTCGCATAAAAAATAAAATTAAAAACAGTTGCAATTAATATTAACAATTTATTTCATTAATCCTAATATATTTAAATATTTATATTTCAACATGTAGTCAGAATAGAAATTTTAAATGTAATTTTAATATTCCCTTTTTTTGTTAAATCTTTAATGTTCATTTTAAAATTATAGCACAATTCAGTTTAGTTGCTAGTTTTTCAGTGATCAAAACAAAATGCATATTTTAAAGATAATTTTATTGGGGCTTTTACAGCTCTTATAGCATTTCAAAATATCAATTATATCAAGCATATTTGTACATATGTTGCCATCATTATTTTCTAAGTAATGAAGATTTACTTTCTATTTGAGCCCTTGGTATCAGCTCCTCTTTTTATCCTCCCTATCCCTTCTGCCCCACATGACCCCTTGATAAATTATTATTATTTTCTTTCTGGGGGGAGGGGGCATCACTACCCTCTGGTGGTCGTGGGAATTACCCAGTACTGCTCCTGAGAGCCGCCGCTGGATTTGAACCACCAAGCTCGCATGCCACAGTCTCGCACTCAACCACTTATGCCACCGGGGCTCAGCCCCTATTATTATTTTCTTTTTTTTTGTTTTTATTTGGGGGGCGGGGGGCGGCATCACTGCTCTCCGGTGGTGGGAGTAGGAGGCCCAGCCCCACTGCTGGAATTGAACCTCCGTCCCAGTGGGCCGCAGTCCCGCGCACAACCACTACGCCACCGGGGCTCAGCCCTCCTATTATTATTTTCATATCTTACACTAACCACTGTCTGCTGTCCTCTGCATTTTCTTCCCCTTCCCCTCCTCATATCACTACTCTCATTTCTGTTCCTGAAACCATATCTGCCCTGGGTTCCATGTGTTGTGAGTTCTTATCTAAATCTGTATACTTGTTCCAGCCTACCCTGGGGTGAAAGGCAGGATTGGAGGTCATGATCGTGGGGGTGAGGAAGCCTCAAGAAACCAGAGGAGTACATGGGTGCTATTCTGTACCCTGACTGGCTCATCTTTTCCTTGGGACCCATCTGTGAGGGATGTCCAATTGTCTGCCGATACGTTTTAAGTCTCTGCTTCAACCCCCTCTGGTTCTCAACAATATGTTTTTTTGTGTGATTGTTAGTTTGGGGTCTTATGATGCCTGTTTTCTGATCCTGTCACACCTCATGATTGCACGGGCCGGTATGCTTCTTCCGTGCATTTTGTTGGTTCTCTGCTAGATGATTGCTTGTTTAATTTTAAAACTTTAGGACTCCAGATGCTATATATTTATTTTTTTTAGGCATCACTGCCCTCTGGTAGGAGTGGGAGGCCCAGCCTTGCTGCTGCTGGATTTGAACCACCAAGCCAGTCGGCTGTAGTCCCGCAAGCAACCCCTACACTACCTGGGCTCAGCCAATGCTATATATCTTTTGATAGCCAGGCACCATCAACTTTCTTCACCACATTTGTTCATGCACCCATTTTGTCTTTAGCAATAGCACAGAGATTGTGAGCATCACAGAATGCCAAGAAATGCACCGTTTTAGGTGCTTTTCCTTCAGTTCCAACTTAAAGTAAAGCTGTGTACAACAGAATGAAACCTTGGCCAAGCATTTGATTTCTTGCGATTACTCCTTTTATGAGCATTGACCGTTAATCCAAGCAAATTAAATCCTTGACAGCTTCTTTTTTCTGCTCATCATGATATTGTCTATGGTTCAGCTATAAAGATTTTGTATTTCATTACATTGAGTTGTAATGCATACCAAAAGGCTGCAGTCCTCGATCCTCATTAGCATGTACTTCAAGTTATCCTCAATTTCAGCAAGCAAGGTTTTGTCAGCTGCATACCACAGGTTTTGTTGCTTGGGGTTTTTTTTAATCATTTTATTGGGGACTCATACAACTCTTGTTACGGGCTGAGCCCCGGTGGCATAGTGGTTGTGCGCGGGACTGCGGCCCACTGCGTTGGAGGTTCAAATCCAGCAGTCAAGGCTGGGCCTCCTACTCCCACCACCAGAGGGCAGTGATGTCCCAAAAAAACAAAGCAAAACAAACAAACAAAAACAACTCTTGTTACAATCCATACATCAATTGTATCTGACATATTACTACATAAATTCCATCATACTGTGCTAGACATTTACTTTCCATTTAGTCCTTGGGATCAGCTCCTTCCCCCTCTTCCCCCCAACCCGCATGGCCCCTTGATTGCTAATTATTTTCAAGTCTCACACCAACCACTGTCTCCCTTCCCCTCTGGTTTCTGTTCTTCTTATGTGACTATGTGCCATTCACTGCATTTCCTCCCCACCTCTCTGCCTTTCCCCCCTACCCTTTTGGTATCTATTCACATTCCTGTTCCTGGGTTCCATGTGATGTGAGTTTTATCTCTTGCCTATATGCTCCTATCTAGTCCAGAGTGGGAAGCAGCACTGGGGTCATGATAGTGGGGGGGCTGAGGAGGCCTAATGGATCATAGGTATAGTGCGTGATCCATTAATGCTCTACTGCACCCTGATTGACTCATTCCTTCCCTACGAGCCCTCTGTCGGGGTTTGTCCTAAAGATGGACTTTGGGTCTCTGCTCCAACCTTTCTCCATTCTCACCAATGCATTTTTGTTTGTTTGCTGCTTGTTATGAATCTTCTGGTGCCTGTTGTCCAGTCTCAATCACACTGACTGGTGTGCTTCTTTCTTGTGGACTTGTTGCTTCCCTGCTGGATGGTTGCTTAGTTAACTTCAAGCCTTCAAGACACCAGACATTATCTTTTAATAGCCAGGCATCATCCTCTGTCTTAACCACATCTACTATGCACCAGTTTTATCTTCAGTGATCATGTGGAAGGGGGGCGGGTAGTAGTGGTGGTGGTGGGCATCTCAGGATGCCAATTTGTTAGAACAAAGTGCTCTTGAATTGAGGAGAGGTATGAGCAGAGTCCAAAGGCCTGTTGGCAGCCTCAGTGTATTGCCTTATAAATATATGTACATAGGACAATATCTCAATTGTTATGGATTAATGTAATTACATGAATGCACACCTCTGTTAATCTCCCTCTCTATGTCTTTGCTTCCTAGAGCTTGCCTTTGTTTCCTTTTGCGTCCTCCTGCCCCACCATCACTTTCCTCCGTCCACTAACATGGTGTTGCTGTAATACTCACAGGATCTCTACCCTCTCCTAGATGCTGGTTCTGCTTCCCTAGTTGTTCTCCCGTTCATGACGCCGTCGTCACCACATCCTTCTCTCCACCTCTGTCTTCCTCCTCTACCTTCCAGGGCCATTGGCTCCATTGCCTTCTCCCCTCCCATGGATCCCTCCCATGTTCAACCCATATCATTAGGCAAACCAGCAATGTCGTAATCTAAACAATATAAAAACATATGATTGAAAGCACAAGAGAGCAAGAAGAAAGAAAGAAAAAACACACTTTACATAGGTCCACGTCTGTTCTCTGGCCTCCACGGGTTCATCCCCCCTCCCAGATCCTGGGGGAGATCCAGGGGTTGCCCTTCCTAGCCCAAATTCCATTCCCACGCTGTCTCCCTACCATGTGTCCCCATTATTATCTCCTATCACCATATGCTCCAGTTAGGGGACAACATGTCTTGAGTTGTTGATAGTCCCACAGTCCTCTCTGTGTCTTAGCAGCTCCATGCAGGGACTCATCCTCCCATCTTGGTGTACCTATTTGGAGTCTAGGCCGATGGCCCCTTTCTCTTTTCCTTCTTGGTTTGTTTCCATATGGACCTGGTAAGTCGGTTCCTTTCTCCCACCTGAAGGTCTAGTGTCGTTCTCTGTGGCACATACTTCCAGGATGGAAGGTCAGGTTGTCTCTGGTTGAGGCTCGCCCTGTAGTCTAGTCTTTTCATGGATCCCTCCATGTGTTACGTTGCTTTCCTAGTTTGGCGCATCATGGCAGGGTCTGTATGCACCCTCTAATTCTTATCACAGGTTTTTTAATAAGCCTTCCTCTAATCCTGATGCCGAGTTTTGTTTCATATAGTTCAACTTGTAGAATTATTTACTCAGCATACAGATTAAAGAAGTACAGGATAGTATATTAATAAGTGGATTTTGAGTGGATTTTCACTGTTGTCAATACCCTTTGAAAGCTAGGTATTCATAATTTTAGTTCTGATACCATTTTCTCCTTAGGGTTTGGGTTTTATTATTTAGAAACTGTGTTAGGTTGGCTTGACTAGAGAAACAAATCCAGAGACACACATATACATATAAAGAAGAGCTTTATATCAAAGAGTAATTGTATATTAAGAAAATGTCTCCCACTCCCATGACCCAGTTCTGCCTTGCATATCTGTCTAGACTGGACAACACACATTGGTACAGATAAGACCTTTTCACACTTGGAATTTAGGACAGATCGAACCCTCAGGAACAGTAGTAAGAGTAGCAATATCCTGTAGTGGATAGTTGGGAAGGGGAGAAAGGGGGAACCCATCACAAGGTTGAGTATATAGTCCCCCACCCCCTAAAGGGGATGAGTAACAGAAATGTGGGTAAAGAGAGACAACAGACAGTGTAAGATGTGAATAGCAATATATCTCAATATAACAAGAATTCACAAGGGTGGGAGGAAGGGGGAAAGTGAGTTGCTTATATCAAGTGGAAAATGCTTTGAAAATGATGATGCTGGCTGAGCCCCGGTGGCGTAGTGGTTGTGCGCGGGACTGTGGCCCACTGGGACGGAGGTTCAATTCCAGCAGTGGGGCTGGGCCTCCTACTCCCACCACCGGAGAGCAGTGATGCCAAAAAAAAAAAAAAGAAAAGAAAATGATGATGCTAACATATATGAATATATGTGATATACAGTTGATGTATGAAATAGCTCTAAGAGCTCCCAATAAAATGATTTTAAAAGAAAAACATTCCAGTCCAGTCCAGATTAAGTCAGTAAATCCAATATTATCCCATAAGTCAAATAGTAGTCCAAAAATCCTTCTTCAGATTTAGTCACATGCAGTGATCCAAATCACAGGCCAGTGGCTGCAAAGTCTTGTGGATCCAATGGCAGTGGAAGCATCTCAGCACTGATGCCAGGCTCCACATGGCTCCTCCATCTCTCCAGGTGTGGCTTAACAACAGAAAGGTGAACCAGAGAGAAAGAGCTCTTCCATGTCTCAGCAAGTCTGTGCGTGGTTTGTCAGTAGGAAGATCAAGACAGAGAGAAAGAGTAAGTTCCTAGAACCCTCATTAGAAGACCATGCTGACATACAAGGAGGCCATACCATCAGCCGTGACCTGATTGACAGGCTAGACTCCACCCCTTCACTCAAGTTGGCACAAGATTATTAAACTCCCACACAAACCTTGGTTCACACAGACTGATAGGCGTATTCCATGTGGTTTTAGTTCATGCTTCCCTTGGCTGGCTGCTTGTTTTAAGACAAACCGTTAAGACCTTAGACACTATTCTTTCTGATGGCTGGGCACCATCTAGTTTCTTTGCCACACTTTGCTAAGCATCCACATCTTCAGCGATCTGTTCATGAGGGCAAGTATAGAGCAGGGCAATGTAATAAAAGTTCATTGTTCTTAGATTAGGGATCTGATTACATATGGGCCCCAAGTCCATTCAAATGTTTATGGTTTATATATCTCTCTGATTCAATGTAAAATCACCATTATCATTTTATGATAGAGAACCATATTGATCATCCCCCTGAGGCATGAGGTAATTCTATGGCTAATACCTTTAATTTAGCCAATTGTATAAATTTTTGAACACTGTTGAGAAAAGGAAATTATATGTATAGGCCAGCTAAGAATCAAAATACAAGATATTGACTTGTACAGATTGAACTATTCAGTTACTGAAAATTATTTACAGAAAAATGGAGGGGTGGGTGGTGATAGAGCGAAGTTTCCAATAACATTTACAAAAGTAGAACCATGGCTACCAGATTAAAACACATGATAAGGAAGGCATTAAAATAATAACTATATTGTAGTCCTGGGCCACTGTTCATTGGGCATGAGCTCCAAAATAAAGTCCAACGACCTCCAATTTTATAACCTTTGCTTCTTCTCACACTGAGGTATTTCAGCCTTAAGTCACGGGAGTCTGTCAGTTCCTTATATCTGCTACAGGTGAGTGTGAGGTTCATTTCTTGGGTCTTCCTTCTGCTGTGGCCTATGTTTGCACCTCAAAAGAACAGGCTACCTCTCAGGAAAGGACAGAGTCTAAATCTCAGGGGACTGTAGCACACAGCCTAGGTTACCAAGGGCTGGATAGAAACTAGGTCAGCAATATCCAATTAGAAACAAAGTACCATGCTTATTCTCCCCTTGGGTTCTACATACGTATTGTTAAGCTTATTTTTTTTCCCTTATGGGAAGTTGGTCCACCCAGTTTACCCACTAACACACGTGTAATCACCTTCTCCAAGGCAAACATGCCCCCTTCCCACTATCTTGAATTGAATTTCCAGTAAGGTTCAATTATCACTTGTAGGAGTGGAGTGTCTGTTGATTTGGGGTGACCTTAACACAGTGTCATATGGCAGCAATTGAATTGTCTTCCCCTTCTCATCTCATACTAAGAAACTGAGCACTGCTGAGGTGAGGGAGTTTTGTTCTCTTTGAAGGACTTTTTAAGAAAGGACATATAAAGAGGGTGGTATATAGTTCATAGGAGCTAGGCAGGCTTTCTAACTCTCTGCTTGAAAAACCAGATTGAAAGATTACATAACTTGAGAGCAGAAGCTTATTTCATCAAGGTGTTTATCTTCATAATAGTGAACTCATACAATATTTGCCTTTTGTAATCAGCTAACTTCATTCAGCATAATGGTTTTCAGGCATTTCATTGTTTCATTACTTTTTTTAGGGATGCACAGTATTCCAGTGTGTGTATGTACCAGAGTTTCTTTATCTATTCTTTTTCTGACGGGCATTTGGGCAGTATCCATCTGCTCTCTTTCATGAATGTGCTGCAGTGAACGTAGGAGAGCATGTTCTGTCTCATTTCTTTGGGGTACGTGCCCAGGAAAGGTGTTATTGCTGGGTCATATATTATTTATTCTATTGCAACTTGTTTAAGGTAGCTCCATATTGCTTTCCAAAGTAATTGTATGTATTTTTAAGCCCACCAGCAGTGTATAAAAATTATATTCTCTCTACACCCTCTTCAACAGTTCTTCCTTTTTTAAAAAATTAAGCTGTCAAAAAAAAAAGAAAGAAAGAAAATAATTAAGGGCTGAGCCCCGGTAGCGTAGTGGTTGTGCGCGGGACTGCGGCCCACTGGGATGGAGGTTCAATTCCAGCAGTGGGGCTGGGCATCCTACTCCCACCACCAGAGAGCAGTGATGCCCCCCACCCCCCAAAAAAAAAGGAAAGAAAAAAATTAAGCTGTCATTAGTGATATTTTATCAGTTTTGATTTTCATGTCCCAGATGGCTAGAGATGGTGAGCATTTTCTCATGTGTTTGTTAGCCATTCTAGTATTGTCCTTTGTGAATTATCTATGCATGTATTCTTTGTCCACCTCCTAATTGGAGTCTTTCTTTTCTTTTCTTTTTGAGGTGTTACAGAATTTTATAGATCTTAGTCATTATTCTCTTGTCCTTTGTGTCATTTCTCAAGATTTTATCTCAATCCTTGGACTCTCATTATTCTCTCTTGATGAGATCTTTAGCTACGCATAGGTGTTTTATTTATCTTAACAGTTTTATTAGCATATAATTCACATATCATACAACCCAATAGTTCAACTATAATAGAAAGTGTTATACAGGGCTGAGCCCCGTGGCGTAAATGGTTGAGTGCAGGACTGCAGCCCCCACGGGCTTGGTGGTTCAAATCCAACGGCGGCTCTCAGGAGCATCGCTGAGTAGCTCCCATAACCATCAGAGGGCAGTGATGCCCAAAAAAAGTGTTATACGAACAAGTCAGTCTTGAAAGAAGTAGAGAGTGCTTTTTTTTGTTTTTTAAGAGTGATTTTTAGAAATGAGGATCGTCGGGCTGAGCCCCGGTGGCGTAGTGGTTGTGCGCGGGACTGCGGCCCACTGGGATGGAGGTTCGATTCCGGCTCCCAGGAGCAAAGGCTGGGCCTCCTACTCCCACCACCTGAGGGCAGTGATGCCTAAAAATAAAAAAATAAAAAAAAAAGAAATGAGGATCGTGAACCTTGTGTCTTTTGTCAGTTTTCAAGAGAGACAAGTCCTTAGAAAAGACCATCATTGGTAAAGTGGGAGGTCAGCAGAAAAGAGAAACCCATGATGGAGATGGATTGCTGGCTACGTTGGCTGCAATAATGGGCTCGAACATAAAAACGACGATGAGCATGGTGTAGTACTTGGCGGTGTTTTCTCCTGTTGTGCACAGGTTCTGTTGTGCCAAAGTGTGCAAAGAATCAACTTGATGATACCTTACACAATATTGTTTCTGTGTTCTCAATTAGACAGATAACTGACTGATACTTCATGAATGTGTATTTTCCCATATTTGGATGATAGTCTTAAAAAGCACTTATAAGTAGAATTATTGGACCAAAGAGTGAATTTATTTTATAGTTCTTTGTGTACATTTTCAAATTACTCCTGAAAGGCTGTGTTACTTGCACTTCCCCCAGCAGTATTCTTGTATTTGTTTCACCAGCCTTTTTTCATCATTTTCAAACTGTTACTTTAATTGGTAGAGAGTATTCATTTAGTGGATTGCAATGAATTAGATGAAGCAAATGTTCATGAAATATTGAATGTAAAACTGATCATCTGCTTTGTCATCCTTCACTCAGTTCACAGTAAACCGTTTTTTAAAAAAGATTATGGGGCTGAGCCCCGGTGGCATAGTGGTTGAGTGTGGGACTGCGGCCCACTGGCTTGGCAGTTCAAATCCTGCAGCAGCTCTCCAGGAACAAGGCTGGGCCTCCCACTCCCAACAGAGGGCAGTGATCCCCCCCACAAAAAAAAGATTATGTAACTTTTTCATACATGTATTGAAGCACCCTCACAGATATTAACCTTTAGGTACGTTTACTATAAAAAATTTTTAAGTCTTTTGTTTCCTGCTTTCTCTTTCTACCACCACCTTTTTTTCTCCTGTAGGATTTATAGAGAAGCAACTAAAATATTTAATTTTTATGTACCAACTCTTAGGAAAAATCTTTTCTCTCTTATCCTTACAGACAGTCCCACTCCAGAAGTTTGATATTTACTTCTTCTTTATAGCAGATTTCTTATGTTTAAGAAAAAAACAAAACAGGGAAAATCTTTTAACTTTTTAATCAAAGTGGAATTTATATTGGCATGTACTTGTGAGAAAAAGAGACTAAATCACAAATTCTTAATCTTCAGTTAAGTCTGATGTTATTCTTTGCTTATAAATGAGCTTCAAGGGATCATTCCTTCTCACATATAAAATTTTTGAATATGTGATTTAGATAGGAGTCTGATGGACCCCAATAGATTTTTTTAATCAGTAGTGTGAGTATTTCTAAATAATACCATTTATTTCTGTGCTGTTATAGAATGATCAGAATATTTTTCTAAACAACAATGAAGACCTTTTATTACATATAACTGTGCGTCCAGAATTTATGATTACACGTGTGGTTCTTCTTTGTTTATTTTTGCATCAAATTATATTTTCAAGAATTATTATTGTGTATTTATATGTGCCTATCTATTCTTCCGATGTGGAGCCCTGGTGGCGTCGTGGTTATGATGTGGGCTGCGATCCACATGGTTGACAGTTCAAAACCACCAGCAAGTGCCCCTCAGGAGAAAGACTTGGCATTTTATGCCTACAAGCAGCGTCAGAGTCACGGTGTGAACTAAGGCTGGGAGAAGGGTCCATTTTCCTAGCCTGTCCACTTTTTATATATGTCTCACATTTTCCATGATAGATTTGTGCTTTTCGGTTTTATGTATGACAAGGTTCTAGGACTTAAAAACACACGCTTGTCCTGGGAAAACATCTGCACACAGCCAACTGGAGTTAAGAGCAATTTCAAAATCCTTTCAGTGTTATTATCATTGTTAGCTGCTGAGCCCCGGTGGCGTAAGTGGTTGAGTGCGGGACTGCGGCCCGAGGTCATGGCGGTTCAAATCCAGCAGCGACTCTCAGGAGCAGCACTGGTTAGCTCCCACGACCACCAGAGGCAGTGATGCCCCCCCCCCCAAAAAAAAAAAGCAAACAAAAAAAAAATCATTGTTAGCTGCCACGAAGTTCACTCCAGCTCTTGGGAACCTTATATTGACAAGCACTTGCCTGGTTCTGAGTTATCTTCATGATTGCTGTTGTTCAGATTGAAAGAAGTCAGCAGTAAAATTCAGATATGCAGCAAGGTCCTTTTCTCCAATAAGAATTACTATGTAAGTAAGGTGACCAGACGTCCTGATTTTTAACAATTTGTCCTGCATCTGCGTCCTATGAATATTTTTGTTGCTCCATAGAGACCAAATTTTTACCCAAGAACTCCCTCCGGTCAATGGTGTCCTGTTTAAAATCTGGTCACTTTATTAAGACACAGAGTTGCCGTTGTGGTCCACCCACTCTCACTCTCACTCCTTTGACATCAAGCATTTTGCCACCGGTGATTTCTCCAGCTTTTCTGCTCCACACTCTGGAGACATTCTGTTTGCAAGAGCAGATCCAATGGTTACTGACTAGAAGGGTGAACCAAAGCTCCAAGACTGCCAAAGTGCTATCAAAATAGAACCTGCCTCCCTGCCCTAGTATTCTGAAATCGTCCAAATGTGACCAAATGTGATGTGTGTGAGGATAAAAGCTGCACTATGGAGTTCATTCCTTTGACGGTTGCAAGGATTTCATATAGATGACAATCAGATGAGAACTTATTTATGGCAGATGTGGCCTTATCACTGGATCCATTAAAAAAAGTAGGAATTAGTGCCAGTAGTATTGGTTTCCGAAATGTCTTGCTGTAGGGATGTCTTATAATGCCTTCAGGTCTGGGTGGTTACCACTGGTCCCAGAAAGAGACCCAGTTGGCAGAGATTTCCAGTGGTATCTGCCAGCTGAACCCAGAATCTGCTTGTCTCAGGGCCCTGGCCAAACACTTGCATGACCATACATAGTTGGTGGGAGAGAAGATACAATCAGATTCAAACACATTAGCCTCCTGCAGGAACAGAGCAAAGAGCTGGCTGATCGCATCTTTCAGGGATGTCAGGTCGGCTCATTGGGAGCTGTGTGAGAAATCCAGAAGTAGGCCAAAACTATCCCTGGTTTTGTGAACCTTGCCTTGAATGACCAAGTAATTAATGCCCCTGGAATATGGTGCCTACGAGATCATTTACATCATGCTGGCATCCTCCATCCATAAAGATGGGGTTCTAATCTAAGAAGCTCAAGGATTCATGACAAAAGAGTTTCTAAAGAGACTGTGGAAAGCCTTTTGGTGATTTAATGGATCCCAAGTTTGAGATGCGCTTAAGTTCAAGGCACTGGAATTCGAAGACAATGGCCTAGCAATATTTATACTTAGTGGAGACTTCCCTGTTTGCTGAATGTGGAGTCAATTGGGGCCATTCAGGACAATCTTGCTGCAAACTTTGGAGCCCCAACGCAAGCAGAGCCACCCAGAGTCCTCTCAACTGTTTGCTACACTGCTCCAGAAAATGACAGACCTAGACAGATTGTAACAGTGGAGCTATGACAAGTCATAAAACAGAGATGGACATGAATCTTCACCACTCCTACAAGAAATCCACAGGAACTTGTATTAGCCAGCAAGTCCTAAGTCACTGTCCAAGTTTTCTTCTTCAAATTGCGCTATTGTTTTGAGAAGAAATCAGGCACCTAAGAAATGTACTGTGAAGAACATTTTTAAAAGAAAAGGATATAGAACAATAGATCTATTTAAGCATACTTTATGTAAAGATTCATTTGCAATTTACTCTTTTGGGGGGGGGGGCATCACTGCCCTCTGGTGGTCGTGGGAGCTACCCAGCGCTGCTCCTGAGAGCCGCCGCTGGATTTGAACTGCCAAGCCCATGGTCCGCAGTCCATACTCAACCACTGATGCCACTGGGGCTCAGCCCTGCAATTTACTCTTAATATTATAATTGCCATGTTATTTTTTTTAAAAAGCTACATCCTCAGATACCAATAAGGGGTCACTGTGTGCTTATTGAGTTGATGGCAGTTATTCCTCAAATCATTTTTTATGGAAATGATGAAAATAATTTTTATTCTTAGGTCAGAACAATCACCCAGAGTAGATAAAGTGAACTCTGGCAAAGGGGAAATAAACTAATTCCTTTCCTTGTCTTTTAAATGTATTAAGCATGTTAGTTTCTAACATTCCCTAGTATGCAAACTACACATAGAAATCCTTAGAATGGTTACATGTAACATATCCAAGTCTTGAGATAGCTAAACATTGAGTCTGATTCCTTTAAAACTGTTCTTGGGCTCTCCTAAGGCTTACTTAAGGCTTGAGCTCCTGCTTTGTCCACCATTCTTCTCCACCCCACTCCTCAATTATGGTAGAACGTGCTCTGGTAAAAATATACATAATAAAGCACTTGCCAATTCAGTATTTTTTAGTGGCATTTGTTCTTCATGCTGATGAACCATCACGAATATCCATTTCTAAATTATTCACCACCCTGACAGAAACACAGTGCTTTTGTTTTATTCTCCATTTTAATGAATAAAAATATCTGCTTTCCACTCAACTCTTATTAATCCTATTCAATCTCTAAGGGTAAGGATCTACTTTACTTTTAGTTGATTATAGATACAAAGACAGGGACAAGTTGTTAAGTACTAACATGCCTAATAAGAAAAGAACAGACTTTTCTTAGTATGTAGAGTACTTTTTTCTAAACTAAAACTGAATAAATCATTGACCCGTTTTTATTGCAACTTGACACTAGAGAAAAAAAGTCGTTTTTATTTCTAAGACGACTCTTTATTTTTTTTTATTTGGGGTTACTCTATAGTCTGGATCATGTGGTTTAACAAGGATATAAATTAAGAAGGAAAATTATGGTTGGCATCAATTTTAAAAGTCTTTGCAAATCTATCAGAGCACAAATCCAAAATTGTTTAAGTCCTAAACATTTACGAGAGAGAGAGAGAAAGAGAGAGACCACTTTAAATGTTGAGGTTTTTCCTTATTTAAAAAAGTTTATTTTTGGTATATTCTTTATAAAATTGACAAAATGGAAATTAAACTGTCTACAACATAATATTCTTGTGTTGCCTGTTAAACTAAAACATACACACAACATACACACACTTGAAATGAGGCCAAATTTATACTCCAGGGGCATAATGTTCTGCACCTTAAATTGCAATCAGATGTACAGATCAAATTTTCAGTCTAAGGTTGGTGAGAAGCCTAATTATTTGTCCAGGTTACTACTTATGTAGACCATTCTATAGCTCTCTGTGGTTAGTCCACAGCTGGCAGAATGTTAGCTCTGGGAGGTTTGTGTTTCATGCTGGAGCAGTTTAGGGAGTACTGCAGGGGGAAGCTTTAGATTTTTCTCCTTAAATGAAAGACTAAAAGCAAGTACATATCCTTGTATTCCTGTGTTGGTTATATGTTTTCTAAGCTATTCATTTTAATTTGCTGTGTGATAGGAAAAGGAAAGGAAGCAGCTTGTGTAATCTTACTTTGTAAGTGACTTCATATCTACTTAAAAAGAGAAAGTGAAGACATTTAAAAAATAATATTTACTAAGATCAATACTTGCTACCTTTCAGAACAATTGAATACTGATAGTAAATTCACAGAAGATGTTAAGTAAGAAGAAAATGGTAATAACATGTTATTATGATAAAACTGTCTGGGCCTCCTACTCCCACCACCTGAGGGCAGTGATGAAAAAAACCCCAAAAAACTGTCTTACTCTTATAGTACTTAATGTTGAAATTTCAAAGTAACAAAATATTTTTAATTCTTTTAAACTTTACACAGTAAGAATTTTATGATAATACCTCAGGGTTTTTTAAATACCTTTATTAGAGGCTCTTACATCTCTTATCACAATCCATACATCCGTCCAATGTGTCAAGCACATTTGCACCTATACTGCCATCATCATTTTCCAAGCATTCTCTTCCCACCGGGGCCCTGATATCACCTCCCCCTACCTTCCCCCGCAGTCCCCTGCCCACCCTTCCTCATGAACCCTTGCTAAGATAGATTATTTTTTCCATATTAAACTTCAGTTTTAAGTGAACGTTTTAGTAGCATTTTTGCTAGTTTTTTAATCTCCTAGTTTATTTTCTCTATTTGTTTAACTATCGCCCCCTTCCTTCCTATTTTATTCTTCTTCTACTCTGCTAGACCCTTTTCTTTTAAAGTCACACCTTATCCTAAAATGTAACTCTCTCTCACCCGATCATTGTTGGGTGCCATCCAGTGGGTTTCGACTTGTAGCAACAACAAAACAAAACACCCTCCGTTCATTCACAGTCTTTACAACCGTTCCTTTGCTCGAGCCTCTGGTTGTGTCCACTTGGTCTGTCCACCTCACTGAGGCCTTCCTCTTTTCCATGGCCCCTCTACATCTACCAAGCACACACTCCTTTTTCAGCTCCCCGTCTCTCTCTCCTGCTAACATATCCAAGTTTGTGCGATGCAGTCCCACCATACCTGCCTCTAAAGTGCACTTTGGCTGTACTTCTTCCAAGACAGATTTGTTTATCCTTTTGTCAGCCCATGGTACTTTCGCTGTTCTTCACCCGCACAGGTACCCCACTGTGCCTTGTCCCTCTGTCTTTTCAGGTTCTCATCTTTGACAACTGCTCCTCCCACCCCTACTTTTTTTTTTGGCCATACATTTCTACCATGACCTTTTCTGCTGTGTTATATTTCCTGATAGTTAATACCAGTCACTTAGCACCTTACATATACTATGACCATTACTGAATGTGTTCTCTTTAATATCTCAGTCAGCCCCTATTCTGGATACTTACATTTTTATTAATGGTAGAGCCAGACTCGACTTGTCAATCATTTTTGATCCTTCAGTATCTCCCACAGCTTAAACAAGTGCCAAGTTCTATATGAAACATTCTCAATATCATTTCCTTTACAAGGCACAGTGCAGGCTTTTATTAATGATTGTTGAATTATTTCAGCCCAAATGAATTTTAATTTTTTGGGGGGGCATCACTGCTCTCTGGTGGTGGGAGTAGGAGGCCCAGCCCCACTGCTGGAATTGAACCTCCGTCCCAGTGGGCCGCAGTCCCACGCACAACCACTACGCCATCGGGGCTCAGCCCCAATTTTATTTTAATTTTTTTTGTTTTTTGGCATCACTGCCCTCAGGTGGTGGGAGTAGGAGGCCCAGCCTTTGCTCCGTGGAGCTGGAATTGAACCTCCATCCCAGTGGGCTGCAGTCCCGCACACAACCACTACGCCACCGGGGCTCAGCCCCTTATTTTAATTTTTACTGTAAGTTTTGTATTCATGTCCCTGACAGAAAACTTCATTGTGTCATCTATCCCTGCCACTACTCTTCCCACGTTGCCTACTAAATCAACTCCTACATTGTTATTCAAGGCCATTTCTGATCAAAGTCTTATGTTAAAGCTAACAATGTATAAGTAACATTTTAAAATACAATTTTTCATGAAATTTTAATTAAAGTACTTTTATCGTATTCCCCATTTTTGGTTTTTTTGTTTGTTTTCTTGTTTTTGTGGGCATCACTGCCTCTGATGGTTGTGGGCGCTACCCAGCCGCCGCTGGATTTGAACCAAGTCTACGGGCTGCAGTTCCACACTCAACCACTTACGCCACCGGGGCTCAGCCCTGTATTCCCCATTTTTGTAGTCATTTGCAACCTCATTCCAAATCCTCAAAAATTCTGTGTCTTCATTTATAATCCACAAAAATCCAGTTTAGTATCTCATAGGTAGCAAGTGTCTCATAGGTATAGTCTTTGTTACATAGATTGTTCAAAATATAATTTGATTTTTATAATAAATATCATCTTACTTACAAGAATCCCAACTACTTATAAGAAGCTAAGAGGATCCAATCTGATTTCATTACTATTTCTCTAACTTAAAGATATTAACTGGAATGAGTTTTTCAAGTTTGTTTGTTTTTTGGGGCATCACTGCCTCTGGTGGTCATGGACGCTACCCAGTGCTGCTCCTGAGAGCCGCCGCTGGATTTGAACCGCCAAGCCCGCGGTCCAGAGTCCCGCACTCAACCACTTATGCCACTGGGGCTCAGCTCTCAAGATTTTTTTTTAATACCAAGTATATTAATCTAATATGAAATAAATAAGAGTTTATCTTCTGGGATAATATTATATATGAAGAATATAGTATCTGGGCCTCTTACTACCACCAGAGAGCAGTGATGCCCACACACACAAAAAAGAATATAGTATCGAAGACAAGTGTGTGCATAAGCAAATGTGAAGAGAGCTGATGGTGCCCAGCTATGAAAAGATGTAGCATCTGGAGCCTTAAAGGCTTGAAGGTGAAAAAGCGTCCATCTGGCTGAGAAGCAACAAAGCCCACATGGAAGAAGCACACCAGCCTGTGTGATCACAAGGTGTTGAAGGGATCAGGCATCAAAGAACTAAAAATCTGATCAGTGTGACTGAGTATGAGTATGGATTGGGGACCCAACACCCATCTGTAAGCAACTGGACATCCCCTTACAGAGGGTCACGGGGAGGAGACGAGCCAGTCAGGGTGCAGTGTAGCAACGATGAAGCATACAACTTCCCTCTAGTTCTTAAATGCTTCCTCCCCTTCTCCTCCAACTATCATGATCCCAAATCTACCTTGCAAATCCACTTGGACCAGAGGTACAGATAGGAACTGTAAACACAGAGAATCCAGGACAGATGATCCCTTCAGGGCCAGTGGTGAGAGTGGCAATATCGGGAGCATGAGGGAATGTGAGATAGAAAGGGGGAACTGATTCCAAGGATCTACATATGACCCCCTCCCTAGGGAATGGACAACAGAAAAGTGGGTGAAGGGAGACAGTGTAAGACATGACAAAATAATAATAATTTATAAGTTATCAATGGTTGGGGGGGGGGACAAAAAATGAGGAGGTAATACCAAGGGCACAAATAGAAAGCAAATGTTTTGATAATGATGAGGGCAACAGATGTGCAGATGTGCTTGACATACAATGGTTGTATATGTGGATTGTGTTAAGAGTTGTATGAGGGCTGAGCCTTGGTGGTGTAAGTGGTTGTGCGTGGGACTGTGGCCCACTGGGACGGAGGTTCAATTCCAACAGTGGGGCTGGGCCTCCTACTCCCACCACCGGAGAGCAGTGATACCCCCTCCCCCCCAAAAAAAGAGTTGTATGAACCCCCAATAAAATGACTTTTTTAAAAGGAGCAGATACCAAGGGTTCAATAGAAAACAATGTCTGGGGGAAAAAAAAGCAGTGGCAACATATGTACAAATATACCTGATACAATTAATGTATGGATTGTAATAAGAGTTGTAAGAGCCCACAATCAATTGGTCTTTTTTTGTTTTGTTTTGTTTTTTGTTTGTTTGTTTGTTTTTTGGGCATCACTGCTCTCCGGTGGTGGGAGTAGGAGGCCCAGCCCCACTGCTGGAATTGAACCTCCGTCCCAGTGGGCCGCAGTCCCGCGTACAACCACTACGCCACCGGGGCTCAGCCCAATCAATTGGTCTTTTAATAAAAACAAAAAATTAAGACCACTTAGGAAAAGGGAAAAAAAAGAATATATTATCTATATGAGAAGGATTTTTCATTACCATGTGCTGCTATTGTGTCTTGAATTTTATAACTGTTGTTACTAATAGGCTCGTGTGTTTTGTGTAGGATTATTCTTTTATTATTAGTGAATGTGATTATTTGGAGATGGAATGTCTAATTTTCTCATTTTCCCTCTTTATCCAGGGATTTTTCCTTACAGTGTCTCCAGAATCAGTATTAAAAGTGGCTCACCATGCTTCTGAGAACAACAGAATTTTCACTCTCAATCTGTCTGCACCATTTATTAGCCAATTCTACAAGGAACCTTTGATGAAAGTTTTGCCATATGTAGACATACTTTTTGGAAATGAGACGGTGAGTGACGTTTTGCTTTGTTCTGTAGAGGAGGACTTGCAATCACTGATGTTTTCTGACCAGTAAAATGATGTGTTTTGCTTAAATATTTAGTTATTATTGTAAGGGACCGCTACTCTAAATAGATATCTTATGTACAAATGGTGGTATAGTGTAAAGTGTTCTTATTAATATATACTTATTTAATAATAATTTCATTTTAAGTATCTATTTTTTATATTCAATCATGATAGATGGTGGGACAATTTTTAACACTTTTTTATCGGAAATGAATATTCTTCCAGTGGAGATTAGTGCCAAAGTAAAGTTTTTCTGATACTTTTGACAGCTTCATTTAATCTGTTGACTCTTAAATGATAGGATATAGAAATAAACGAATCAGAGAGAAACCTTCATGTGATCTTGTTGAAGTTTTTTAACTTACCTGACTTTTGTGGGTCTTATCTGCAAAATGAAGGTGTATCAGTCATGCCAAAAGTTTATTCTGGTCTTCATTCTGTGTTTCTCACATACTCACGGCCATGGAGTCACATCTGCCCTATCGTGATTCTATAGCCTCCTCTTTCTGGTACGGAGAGACTGTTGGTTTTGAACTGTTGCCTTTGTAGTGAGCAGCTCAATGTATAACGTCATACACCACCAGGTTCTAATCTAGATTGACATTATATTCATTAATTATTGCAGTTAGGTGAGATAATTCTGCTCTCTGCCTATGAAAGCATAAATTGTGACCTGTAACTGATGGGAAAAGATGAGGTTTTATATTCCATAAAGAGTTAAAGACCCAGAAACATACAAGGGCAGTAGTATCCTGTGCTGTGGGGTCACGATGAATTGACATCAATGGCAGTGAGTTTGGTTTGGGTTTGAGTGGCATGTAGTTTTATGGGCTCATTTGTGTGATGATTAAAAGATTTATTTAAGAAGTATTAGTGTGTGAATATCTGTAAAGGCGTTCACCAATTGAAGGAAATATTACATTCTTGACAATTCACAATAGCATGTGTAAAGTTCAGAAACAATGGTAATAAGATTCTTTAACTTCTTGTTATCTACTGGTGATATCACTTGACAAAATTCAGAAAATAAGGAAAATAATACTCTGTCCTTTTAAATAACATGAAACAATGGCTGGCAGTATCTCACGAGCTCCAGTAGTACAGCAATGAAGCAACTAGGCAGCTAGGCAAAAGGTCAGAGGTTCGAAGACACCAGCCGTTTCATGGGAGAAAGGTTGGGAAGTCTGCCTCTCTATACCCTATCCAGTCACCAGTGAACACCAGTGGGTTTTGTGTTTCCATTTGGGTTATAGCATCAGAAACCGTGGGATAAATGACACATGATCACGTAGTTCTTTATAATCATGAAGGAACAGACTGGCAATACTTCCTCTAGGCTTTAAGAAGACAAATTTCAAAGAAAATGACTTTGTAAAATGGCTTGAAAGGATTGAGAGAAAATGCAATTCGGAAGAAAATGAGTAGGAGGCAAATCAAAAACCTGCAGTGCCCGTAGAGAGTGTTTGAGCAAGTGTTCATGAAAAACATGTAAAAGAAGACTTAAAACATTTACTGAACTGAGGAAGAATGCTAAAAGTTTGGGCGATTTTGAATAGAAAAGGAAGAGTTGGGTTTGTAGGAAGGCTATGGCAACCTAATTGTCTTTACTTAAACAATATTACTGATTTTGCAAAATTAATATACATTATTAAAATACATTTTTTTAGCACACAGAGGAAATAAATGGAGCCCTGGAGACACTCTGGTAAGCCTTCGGCTGCTCAGTGTAAGGTCCGCTGGTTCAAACTCACCAGTGACACTGCAGGAAAAAGATGAAGCAGCGTGCTTTTTCGAAGATCGCTATCTTGGGAACCGCATGAGGTGGTTCTACCGTAGAGGGAGTCCATAAATCAGCATTGAACCAACTGTAACGAGTTGCTACACCTCAGTAGATAGTAGATAAATGTGTGTACACGGGTGGTTTTTAGGGTGCAAACCTGTTCTTTTTTATATTGGTAGTATCATTCAAAATTTACCTTTTGTGACTGACAAAGTTCACTCAGCATAATGTCCTCCATGTTTTACGGTGTTTCACAGATTCTGTAGGTTTTGTTTGTTTTAAGAAAGTCCATAACCTAGACCTGGTGGCAGAGTGGGTCATAAATGGTGTTGCTATCTTCAAGAAAGTCCATTGTAGAATAATAACTATTAGAGACAGTGCATTTTATGCAGTTGACCACTTGATCTAATTTCAAGAAGTCTGATAAATAGATTTCTAGTGACGTTCTTCATTCAGGTCTTGCCCCGGTTGTGCTCAGTTGAACTATCATTGGCTAAAGCTTCCTTTGCAGATAATATGAAACCAATGAATGCTAAAGTAATATTATGTAAATGATATTCAGAACCAGGTTTGGGGTTTTTTTTTTTTAAGCTCTAGTAGCCTGGATGTATCAGTTAGGCATTTAAATTAGTACACATACAAATTTTATTACATTTAATTAGCAAAGCCAAAGGTGTGAGTAGAAAGTAAGCTTATGTAATTCTTTTTTTTGTTTTTGTTTTTTTTTTTGTTTGTTGTGGGCATCACTGCCTCTGGTGGTTGTGGGCGCCACCCAGCCGCCGCTGGATTGGAACCGCCAAGCCTGCAGGCTGCAGTTCCTCACTCAACCACTTACGCCACCGGGGCTCAGCCCTACTTATGTACTTCTTTTATGCGATCTCTCACTTTTTCTCTGCATTGAAGGCTCTAGTAATAATAGATTATCCACCTATCTCATGGGCATGTTTTATTTCAAAATGAATATATGAAGTATAAAATACCGTTTGGGGGAAATGATTCCCTGTGAAACAGGAAGTAAATATGATCCATTCTACGATTGCCCTAGTGACCTCCTGGAGAGAATTTTCAGGTCCCAGTGCAAACAATGTGAACCCAGGCAAAGTTGACAGTCTCTCTGAGTGAAGGAGTTAGAACTAGGAGTTCAGGGTGATGAAGCTGGCTAACCTTTTGCAAGTCAGGGAACAGAAGAGTAGAGAGCTACATGGAGAGAATGCACAACATTTCCAAAGTCCCACCCAAGTCCTCAGAATGTGATGAATGGTGCATGTTTGTGAGGTAAAAATGAAGGCCTAAGAAAGAATACCGGTAACTGGAAAGAATTACGAGGAGCAGTTCTCAGAGTACACTTTGAGCCTGTGACTGTTACCACCAGCCAGAGTGAAAAAAATTTATAATTTCCGAGTCTTCAGATATTCAGAAAGTTTTTGCCTCCTCTAGTCTAAACAGTACTCTGGGCCCTCCTACCAACCATAAAAGCAACACCTAAAATGATAAAAATTATTTACAGCTAGCTCAGTTATTCTACAACAAAGCTAAAGAATATCTGTATCAGTAAAGCAGCTGTTGTTTAGTGAACTCTAACTCGCGGTGATCACACATGAAGCAGAACACAACTGTGTTCACAGGCTCCTCAATGACTGAAAAATACCCTAAACAATCTAATTACAGAGCAGAGTATCAGATTGTACTTCAAAATCAACCCCCCAGTATGTGCTGCCTATAAAACTTGACTTTTCAAGTATAGAGACACACGTCATAAGTAAATTGATATACCATCTTGTCGCTAATAAAAAATGTAAACCAGAGTGATAGTAGAATCTCAGACAAAGAATTACTTCATAATAATGATTGACTTATTACTTCAAAACATCTATACACCTTCTAAACAATCTTCACAATGCTTCAAGTTAGAACTAATAGAATCTAAACAGAAATTAACAGATACACAAGAATAGCTCTAAATTTTAGTTCCCCTGTTAATAATTTGTAGAAGACCTTCCTAGGAAATCAGAAAGTATATAGAAAACCTGAACAGCATTATCAATCAGCTTGCTATGATTACCACTTACAGAACCAGCAAAGTAGGTTCTGTTCAAGTGGGTGCAGTATTTGTTATCATAAATGCCATTCTGAGCCTAACTGACTGTCAATTGATCAAAAGGATTCAAGTCATACAAAGTCCCATATATACTTGTGTATAAGCTGAGTTTTTCATCATATTTTTTTTTTGTTTTTTTTGTTTTTTTTGTTTTTGTGGGCATCACTGCTCTCGGTGGTGGGAATAGGAGGCCCAGCCCCACTGCTGGAATTGAACCTCCGTCCCAGTGGGCCGCAGTCCCGCACACAACCACTACGCCACCGGGGCTCAGCCGAGTTTTTCATCATATTTTTATGAAGTTTCTGTGATAAAATTAGGTGCCTCGGATGATAGTCAGGTCAGCGTATCCTGTAGTCTATAGGGTATGTTCTCTTATCACAGTATATTTAAACTAGAAATAAATAACAAATGATCCCTGGTAAAGCCTCAAATATTTGGAAACTAAATAACTCTTCAGACTATTCCATGGGTTGAAGGAGAAGTCAAAGGGCATATTAGAAACTATTTTGAATCAAGTGAAAATGGAAACACAACTTACCAGAACTTAGAAATATATTGCATAAGGTATGACTATTATAAAAGAAGAAAGATCTCAAATGAATGGATATCTTCGCTTCTACTTTAAGGAAATGGATAATTGAGAGTATACCCAAAATGAATAGACAAAAGGGAATAATAGACATAAGAGCAGAAGACAACCAAAAAAAAATAGGGAAATTCAAGGAAAACAGAAGTTTATTCTTTGAAAAATAAGCTAATAATCAGCCTTATGAAAGAGGAAAGATAAAACATAAGTTATTAATATGATGGAGTGAGAGGCATGCAATTACTAAAGGTATTATAGAGATGTTTTTGGATTTTTTTTTAAAAACCCTTTCCAGTATATTTTGTAGCCTTTATGAAAATCGTATTTATTTGCTTGAAAGACATAAACTCTCAATCCAT
The DNA here is from genome assembly GCA_004026705.1 of Nesogale talazaci. NCBI lineage: Eukaryota > Metazoa > Chordata > Mammalia > Afrosoricida > Tenrecidae > Nesogale > Nesogale talazaci. The sequence continues at coordinate 29,646 of PVJH01015313.1, forward strand.
ATTTAAGAAGAAATAAAAACCGGGCTACTCCAGATGGACATTGAGCCGCCACTCAAGCACTCCCTCAACGCAAGAACACCTTGTTCTATTAACCTGGCATTTCATGTCGCTCACCTTCTCACTTCCGTTGGTCGGTGCCATTGAATGAGTTCTAAGGCTCGCAGCCCCGTAGCAACAGAATGAAGCTTTGCCAGGTCACGCGCCATCCTCCCTCCACTTATGCTCGAGCCCCTTGTGGCAGGTGCTGTGTCACGCCATCTCCTTTGGGTCTTCTTCCTTTTCATTGAGCTTCTGCTAGAGCAGGCATGATATCTTTCTCCAGGGACTCACTAGACCCTCATCCTAACATGTCCAGATACATCAAATGAACTCTCTCCATCTTTCCTTTCTGGAGCATGTTAGCTATACTTTTTCCAAGACGGTTTGGTTCATTCTTTAAGCAGTCAATGAGTATTTTTGCCAATACCATAATTCAAAGGCATCAATTCTTCTTTGCTCTCATTCCTTCATTGTCCAATTTCACATTTCTGTGAGGAAATTGAAAATATAGCTTGGGGGGATAAAAAGAAAATATAGCTTGAGTCATACAATACCGTTGTTTTCAAAATGACAACTTGTGGGTTTCAACCTAGATCTTGAGGTTAACATCCCTCCATGTTAAGCATATTTCAGAATATTTAATATTATTATTATCTGCATGTTAATATTTCAGAATATTAAATCTGAGTGTTTTGAAAGACTAGTAAAATGTGTCATGCCCTACTACTGAGTAAAAGCACAATGGTGGCACAGTGCTTAGGTAGCTGATCACATGCAGCTATTTCTTGAAAGAGCACAACTCTCCAACAAAGAACATCCTCACACAAATAATAATTAAAAAAGGATATTCATTAAAATAGTTTTAATTATCATTTAAGTATTCCAATAGAAATTATTATTCTTTTCCAAATGTATATAAAGTTTCAGCTAAGTCTGTGGTCACATAGAAAGTACTCAGTTTGGGGTTTTCTTGTTGTATTGTGTCATGTTCTGGTTTTGGTGTGTGTGTGAGAGAGAGAGAGAGAGAAAGAGAGAGAATACACCCAAGAAAAGATAAATCCGTTTCTGACAGTTTCTTCATATAAAATTCAGTGACCTTGGTTACATCCTTTATTAAATTATGCCACCTTTCTTGGTAACCTTTTCCAAACTAATACTTCACCATTATTAACATAAACTCAATGTTTATGTTTCAAGTTGATGTCAATTTTATTATATATTGATCATTCTTAAAGAATACAATTCTCAAGACAGGCATTCTTTCCTAATTTAGTCAGACTGCTTGATTTAAAGATGACTTTTGGGAATATTGCTGGTTTAAGGTTTAAAAATATCCTCAGAAAATACTCACTTTGAAGTTAGATGAAGTCAGTTGGATTGTTAGTGTTGAGATTATTTTTATCCTATGTTCCATTTAGCCACCTACTTTAATACCCTACATGCTCTATTCCTTTGATAAAATGTAAAAAGTAGTGTCAAGTAATTGAATTATTTGGCAACTTTCTGGTATATTTGCTAGCAATTCTTAACACATCCAGTCAACTTTATTTGTTCCTAAACCTTTTTAATGCAATTTTATTCACTATATTATTATTTTCTTAAATAGATATCATGTAAATGTCTATAAGACTGAAGAAAAGATTAGCTCTGAGTTAGCTAATTTGTTCAATGCTTTTGGCACTCATAAAGCTGAAAGCATTTATTTGAAATGAAAAGGCATAATCACGGAGATGTAGCCATCCCAGCAATCGGAATCCCATGCTTTGTCTGCCACCAGTTTGTGTGCTTCAGTCACAGTTTTTTCATTTGTCAAGGTTCAACTTTAAGGTCTTCCCAGCCGTGCCAAAAATGCTTGATCTATATAAAACTATATGTAGGACAACATTCTTCTAAACTTGTAGCCACGCTTCAATAATTAAGGAAGATGTTTAGTTGAGATTTGCCAAAAATTTGATAATGATTCTGACCTCAAAATTGTTTTTTCCATAGTGCAAAAAATGATCTTTTGCAGTAAAGTCACCCTACTGAGAATAATACAAGTATGCGGGAGAACCCAAAAAAGTTCAGAATACTCACCCCCAATGTTTTGTATTTAAATTTTTTTACAAGAAAAACCTTAACACCTTCAACATACTCCCCATTACACTTAATATATTTGTCAAATCTGCGATTCCATTCTTGGAAACATTTTTCAAAATCATCTGTTTGGAATGGCTAGCAGCACCTCCCTCGTTTTTTCCCTCACCTCTTCTACATCATCAAATCTCTGTCCTTTCATATCCCTCTTCATTTGTGGAAACACAAAGAGGTTGTACAGAGTGAAGTCATGTGAGTAAGGTGCATGGAGCAAGGGAGGCATGCTGTTTTGTGCCAACAACCAGAACACTGAGTTGACTATGTTAACAGGTGCACTGTTGTGGTGGCAAAACCAGTTCCCTGTCTGCCACAAATTGGGCCTTTTTTTTTGGGGGGGGGGTGGGCATCACTGCCCTCAGGTAGTGGGAGTAGGAGGCACAGCCTTTGCTCCGTGGAGCTGGAATTGAACCTCCATCCCAGTGGGCTGCAGTCCCACGCAAAACCACTACGCCACCGGGGCTCAGCCCAAATTGGGCTGAGTTTTTTTTGTCGCACACAGTTGCGCAATATTTTCAGAACCTCTAACTAGATAGCTTGATTAACAATCTTACCTGGTGGTACAAACTCCAAATGCACTATCCTCCTTACCTAAAAAAAAATGAGTATCATTTTTGAGGACTGTAATTTGGGCTGAGTTTTTTTTGTCGCACACAGTTGCGCAATATTTTCAGAACCTCTAACTAGATAGCTTGATTAACAATCTTACCTGGTGGTACAAACTCCAAATGCACTATCCTCCTTACCTAAAAAAAAATGAGTATCATTTTTGAGGACTGTACCCCTTGTACATTACTGCACAGACTTGTCTGCAGCCATCTGCTCATCAAAGAGATATGGTTAAAACATTTTGGGGGCAGTATAAATTCATGCATGTATGAACTGGAACTCTAGTAGCAAGACTTTTAAAAATAATAATAATACATTTATCAGCATGTACTTCACATATACAATTTAATAGTTCACAAATTTTAAGAAGAGCTGTACAGTCATCACATCAATCAATTTCAAAGCATTTGTTCTTTCTGATACTCATAGTTAGCTCTCTATTCTCCTCCAGCCTCCCCTACCATGACCTCAAGTAATTATTAGTTCCGTTACTGTCCCTTTAAATTTGCCTATCCTGGATTTCATATATAGAAGTCATACCAAAAAAACTAAGAAGCAAACAGAAACCAACAACAGTGACAAAATATAGGAAAACCTCAAGCAGTTTATGTCAATGGTGTGACAGTAATTAGGAAAAGAATGTCAATAGTGGCTGCGCAGCATACAGAGTATAAGCAATGGCACAGAATTATGCTAGTAGAAGCTGTGGACTTGGAGAATATTCTGTTGTGTATATTATTGACACAATTAGAAAAAATAATTATATGAATTACAACTGTGGAGAAGAAAATGTTCTAGAACTAAATATGATGACAATTTTGCAACTCTTGATACGATCTTGTTAGTGAATTGCATGATGTGGATAAAGTGCAAACAGAATAGTTTAAAAATTTTTTAAATTGGGGCTGAGCCCCGGTGCATAGTGGTTGTGCACGGGACTGCGGCCCACTGGGATGGAGGTTCAATTCCAGCAGCAACTCCACAGGAGCAAAGGCTGGGCCTTCTACTCCCACCACCAGAGGGCAGTGATGCCCAAAAAACAAAACAAAACAAAACACAAACCAAAAAAATTAAGGAAAATTTAACCTCCATCAAAAAGAAAGCAGGTAATATTAAAACCTGAAATAATGTTAAAATAAGGTTAAATGACAAAAAAGGTTAAATGGAGATTCAATTATAAGGTGTTACATTTTAACCTAACTACATCTGCTATGATCGACTGCATTGCTCTCAGTCTGATTCTAAGTCTATTCATATTTCTTAATTATGTCCCGAGGAGATTTATTAGAGACTTAGTCTGTAGGAGGACCTTGCAAGTGGATTTCGGGCTTCCCATAATCCATAGCCATCTACTAAGCAGGTGTCTAAAATTTAAACTCTGAGCTTGTTCCCTCCTTCAGATTTGAATTTATTATTTACAATCCTTGGATCACAAGGGCTAGTGTGTTTCTTCCATATTGATTTAGTTGACGACTCACGTAGATGGTTACTATTTTTAAGACAAGTGTTTGGGATTCTTGATATTGTTCTTCTGCTAGCCTACAGCATCATTTGATATGTTCGTTAAATTTGTACCAATACTTTTTAAGTTATTATTATACTTAACATATGTGCTGAGCAAAAAATGTGAGACACTAATCAGGATTGGGGAAAGATATTAAGCTGTAATATATAGCATACAGCTATGATTACCGGAAGTAAAGATGACATGAGCCACTTACTGGTAACCATCAAAGCCTCCAATATGGATGATACCACAACATAAAGGAGCAAGAATTCTTAAAACCCAATGGATAAGCATCATTATGATAAATGCATAAAATATTGAAATCATGATTTTCATTTCACTTCGAAATGGCAGGAAATATAACACAATAATGCATTTGGAAAATCTGCAAAAAGACTTCTTTAAAGTGTTAAAAAAACAAAGATTTCATACTGAAGACTAAGGTGCACCTAAATACACCATTTTTAAACATCTTATATGCATACAAAATCTGTGGACAGTGACAGGTTAAAAAAACATTTATCTTGTCTTATGTGTGTAATTCTGTGACATAAGAGAAGAACTGATGGGTTTGAATTATGATGTTACTTGACAAAGAATATTGGGTACTTCATGGACTCCCTGAAGAGCAAGCAAATCTAAGAACAGCTAAAATACTGTATGGAAGCGAGGATGGCATGTACTTTGGACATATCAGTGGGGATAAGTCCTTGGACAAAGATACCCTCCTTAGTAGAGATTCGGCTATAAAAAGGACACTCAACAAGATGAATCGGCAGAGTAGCTACCACAATGAGCTCAAACAGTAATTATGAGGATGCCTCATGACAGAGTAGTTGCTATCTAACAACAAGAAGTTTATGTATAAGATTCAGTACGGCTGAGCCCTGGTGGCTTAGTGGTAGTTTGCAGGACTGCGGCCCACAGGGTTGACAGTTCAAATCCAGCAGCAAAGCTGGGCTTGCTACTCCCACCAGGGCAGTGAGGCCACGAAACAAAACAAAAAAAAGAATCAGTAAAAAGAAATGATTCTTACTTTGAATTAGATTTGGGCATGAAAAATAAAAGAGAAGCTGAGCCCTGGTGGCGCAGTGGTTGTGTGCAGGACTGTGGCCCACGAGGTTGACTGTTCAAATCCAGCAGCAGCTCTCTAGGCTTAAGGCTAGGCTTGCTACTCCCACCAGGGCGATGATGGAAAAAAAAAAAAAGAAAGAAAAGAAAAGAGAATAAAGAGAGGCAAATTCTAAAACCCTAGGAGAACTCTGACCTCTGCTTCATAGAATCCTAGACAACTGGAATCCAGAGGTATGAATTATGAAGCTAGTTTTATGAAGATGACTACACAATATCAGACAGCATATTCCTGACTCAAATTTTGGCCCCACTTAGACATTAGCAAACAAATATATTTTCATGTATTAAAATAAAATGGCTAATTTATGTAAGTTAGGTTTTGGTCTTTCAGTCAGTTTGCTGATTTCTCAATTAGCTGCTGTCCTTTTACTTTCCTCATTTGTAAAGTGAAGTGTTTTGTATACAAATAAATAATTGAAAAAAGAAAGAATTGATACCTAAAATCTTCAATTTTTCTCCCACTAATATTCAGTAACATTGGTCAATTTTATAAATAAGCAGATCAAGTGCTTGTTCTGAAATCAAAAAACAATATGCCTAATATAATTTGAGGAAGTTATCCTATTTCATTTTAAGTATGGAAGCCTAAATTATTATGCCTTTCAAGCTGACTTTTCCCGTCATCTCGCATCCCCTTTATTCCTTTGCTGTTTCTGTGTTGCTCAGAAGAGATATTCTTCACCAAGGAATATTTTAGTTTATTAATTTGGTTGAGTTCATTCTGAGACAAAATAGAAGTGTCCACAGGAATACCACTGATACATTATTGTGATATTTGCAGTTATAATTATTGCTTTATTATGACTTCTTTTAGTGAGATGGTATCTCACTAAATTGCATGGAGATAAATCTCTAATTTTTCCTCAAAGTTTCCTCGTAACCTCTTATATTTCTTTTTTCAAAACCATTTTATGGGTAGCTAATACCTTGTCCCATAGTTCATTCACATCACAGTGTACAAATGTATTCTCCTCCTGCTTGAACTCCTTGACATCGGCTCCCCACCTCTCCCCCTTACTTTACCGTAGGATCCCTTATTCTACTTGCTGTTTCTATAGGTTCATCAAGCCTGGGTTCCATATTCTGAAAAACAAAAATTCAAGAGGGTTACCCCATGAAAAAATACATCCTACTTAAACTTCAATGTCTTTCAAAAAACAAAACATAGACTATGTTGAAAACCAGATCATGCCCAATGTGTATCAGACAGGGGGATAAACTGGCAAGATTTTAACTGTTCAAAGTCAGGCTCATTATTTTGATCTCCTATAGTCATCCCTCTAATGCACTCTGTTTTATAACCACTTTCTTCCCATCCCTTTCTTATGGATAGAGGGAAATCACAGGATATCTGTGTTGTGGATCTCACAAATATACCTTGGGCTTCAACTGTCATCCATAGCCTTCTGCAAACCAGAATCTCACTAGTTAGCCTCTGAAAGTATTCCTGCCTTCAGCTTCAGATAAGGCACATAGAAGTATTTGCATCTGGTGTCTTTAACTTGGGTTCGGTTCCCTGTGTCTTCCAATGCTTTCATCATTTTTTTCTGCTCTCCTTTTTATATATTCCCTTCCCCTTCACACAAGTTAATGTGTGCTTATGGTCTGGTTAGTAATGTACCCTCATTTTCTCTGATAGCTATCAAAGAACATGTCTTGATATATGAAGTTTTTTTTACATTTTATAATTGTTTTCTTTTCTTTTTTTTTTTGGCATCACTGCCCTCAGGTGGTGGGAGTAGGAGGCCCAGCCTTTGCTCCGTGGAGCTGGAATTGAACCTCCATCCCAGTGGGCCGCAGCCCCGCGCACAACCACTACGCCACCGGGGCTCAGCTATAATTGTTTTCTCATTCATTATTTATTCCTTTGTGATTGACTTACTTCAGTCAGCCAAAATGCCTCCAGGTTCATCTGTGTGAGTTGTTTCTTAGAGTCAAAAATTGTTATTTATCATTATGTCTTATTTCATTGTCTATACCAGGGATTGGCATAGTCTTGAGACCAAAGAGTCAGTCCTCGTCCTCCTAACAAGTGTAAAATCACTCAAGAGCCTTAAATATTTTTTTCCAAACAAATGAAATCACCATGATCTGAAATAATAACCTGCAAGTGTTTTCAATGATACTTCTTCAGGGCAGTGCATTCATACTGAAAGAGCTGCATATGGCTTGCGACCACAGTTTGCTGACCACTGATCTATGCCATCATTTGTTTATCCACTCTTTCATTGATGGGCATTTACGTTCCTGTCTTTTTGCTATGGTGAACAGTATTTGTGATGAACATGAGTGTACACATTCTATCCTGGTCACAGATCATTTCTTTAAGATTCATACAAAGTAGAGAGATTGCTGAGTCATTTCATAGTCCTATTCCCAACTTTTTAAGGAGGTAACATATCACTTTTCACAGTGGTTGTACCATTTTACTGCCCCACCACCTAGGCCTGAGTTTTCTTCTCTCCCTATATCATCAGCATTTATTCTTTTCTGTGGTTTTCAATTTTATTACAAATGTATGCATCAGATAGGGGGGTAAACTGACAAGATTTTAAATGAGATTTTAAATCTTAATAGTGAGTGTGGCGGGAGAAACTTTTAGTAGCCATATAGGTAAAGAAGCATGGAGAATGGAGGCTTTGTGGCGGTATGCCTTAGACTGATGTGGAAATGAATTCTCTTACTTCCTTTTAAACCAGAAGACAGATATTGGCTACTTGTCATTTTTTTAGCCATTTTTTTGTTTTATTTACACCCGCTGATCTAGCCGGATTTGTAATTGGGATCATGATAGTGAGAGAGTAGGGGTGGGAGTAACCATTTAAGAACTAGAAGTTGTGTAAGTGGTTGAGTGCGGAACTGCAGCCCGCAGGCTTGGTGGTTCAAATCCAGCGGCGGCTGGGTAGCGCCCACGACCACCAGAGGCAGTGATGCCCACAAAAAATATAAATAAATAAAATACAAACTTCCAAAGTGCCAACATCCAGGGAAAGACTTCAGCCTACTCAGATGTTTTTCCTCTGGCTGGGGCAAGGATGGATGAGATGGTGTCCTGGCTGTCACAGAGCTGGTCTGATTGTATCCTGGGCAGCCTTAAGACTCTTTTTCAAGCCTCTATCCAGGAGCCTCCTTTGAGTCCTGTTTCTGAGGCTAGACAATGGAGGCTGTGTAATTTCTGCTTCTCTTCTGTAAGGCCATTTCTGTAAGGTCTTCATTATTTCTCAGAAATTTCCTCAGCAATCCCAGTATCTTCAACCAACACTTCTTGCTCTTCTGCTTAAAGAGAACTCTCTTGAGGTTTTTCCTTTAGTAATTCCATTTCAATTCCATTTATTTGACTCTCAGATAAAACCATTGTTCCACGTTCACACCCATCTCATTGGTCATCCGCAGGTTTCTGAACAGCCCTGTCAGATATCAGCAGTTGTTTAATTCTGGAGAAGACCTCCCCAACCTCTGAGACATTCTTGAAGTCATTTGGGAAATTTTGAAGTTTCATCTAAAAATCTCACAGTCACAAAGAAGAGAGATACTTTAATTTCTGAATAGTGCATGATCTCATTCTGACAATCACTTTTTGACTTTTTTTTTCCTTCCTTTCACTGTGTTCACCAGACTTCCTCAGACTTAAAGGGGCCATTTTGTCAGTCTTCAGGTCCTCATTTGCCAGCCTGTCCGCAGGGCATAAAGGCTTTGGCCACCCCACAAGAGTTGTTGGGCTAGTGCCCTGACTGGCAGTTTCTCCAGTGGATGTTTTCATTTCTGTTGGTGTGATGGTTCAAAATCTCTCTTTTCCACTTGGCTCACACTTGACATAGAAACTGAAACTGCTAGTCGTGTGGTCTGTGTTACAACTACCCTGGAGTATAAGACAGGCACTTCAAGGCCTACTAAGCGCACAGCAGCAAGAAGCAGTGGTCCGAGTTCCTTGTGTTCAGTAAAGTTGAGACCCTCAGCCAGACCACGATCTGCACACACCCCGAGAGGTGCCCAAATTGTGGTGTTTTCAATTGCTTCATATGCATGTAAAAGCTGGAAAGTGACAAAGGAAGACTGAAGGATTGATATATTTAAGTTAGTAGTATTTTCAAGGAATATTGACTATTATGGACTATCAGAAAAAATAAAGCCAGAATTCTTCTTGGAAACAAAGGATGGCCCAGTTTTTTTCTCATATACTTGAGACATATCAGAAGAAACCAATCCTTGGGAAAAAGGCATCATGTCTAGTAAAGGATCCATGAGCAATGGGAATGCCCTCAACAAGTTAACTGATAAAGTGCCATAGTGACCTTCAACATAGCAATAGTTGTGAGGATGTAAAGCAAACAGTGTTTTGTTTTCTTGTATGTTGAGTCACTATGAATTGGAACCAACTCAACAAGAGGGTGAAACTGTGAATTCCCTAAGTGGTAGATTTTTTAAAAAGAGGTAAGCTGAAACTTTATTTTAACTTAAGACACCCGAGATATAATGCAGTTCAATCTAACCAAAATTTATTAATTAAACATTCTGTGCCAGAAACTGTTCCCTGCACTAAGTATTCAGTGATCTCTCAGACGAATCCAGAGTTTACTCGTGTTTATGGTTTAATGCAAAAAAAACTAACAACTGAAAAAAAAGACCTGGACACTTGGGTAAGTTGGTAAAAAAAAATCTGGTCTTTAATGTGTTAACACTGTTTTTATACATACATTTATTAGAACATTCTTGTATCTCTCAACTTTTCAAAATTGGAATCTGGCATATGTTTTCACATATGGAATTCAGGTTAGACTTGAAGAGTTAGAGAAATAGTTTTAAGGCCTTCAATTTTGTGGTGCACCTGTACTAATTTAACAGGCCCATGGACTGAGTAATTTCCCCAATAGCATTCCTTAACTCTCTGCTTTCAATTCATTTAGAGCATAGAACCTAGAGGTGTTCAGCTCCATGCACCCAAATTTTGCCCTCCAAAACTAAAGACTTACTTATTCTCTTTCTTTAGTCAGGTTCTGATTGACGACTCCGGTTTTTAATTATTTTTTTCTTTGAAGAGTATTCTAACTTTCATTCAGAAATACTGCTTCCTTATAGGATTTTAGTTAATTATTTTCAGGGTCAAATGGATTTGGTGTCCCAATTACTATGAAACTACTATTCCTTTTGAGCTATAATTAATAATTCATTTTGAGATACAGTGTATGCTTTCAAGTAATCAACTTCAATAAAGCTCATTATTAAGTATGGAAACATTATTAGTTACTAGAGTAATATTGGTATAATTTGTTCAAATAAAGAGGTAATATTTAATTTGATAAGTAGAATTCTTTTATTCCAGCATCAGAGCAACTTGCAATGACAGCTTTTAGGAAGATTTTTTTTTCTTTTTGAGCAGCATTAGGAAACACAAACTTTCTGTATCAGCATAATATTAATGAATAAATGATCTCTTAGTTCCTACCTCCTTCTAACCAAATGAATTCAATTTCCCCTTTTTTTTTTTTTTTTTTGGCATCACTGCCCTGGTAGGAGTAGGAAGCCCAGCCTTGCTCCTGGAGAGCTGCTGCTGGATTTGAACTGCCAACCGTGTGGGCCGCAGTCCTGCACACAACCACTAGGCCACTAGGGCTCAGCCTCAATTTCCTTTTTTCTTTTGGTGGGCCTCACTGCGTCTGGTGGTCATGGGCACTACCCAGTGCTGCTCCTGACAGCCGCCGCTGGATTTGAACCGCCAAGCCCGCGGGCCGCAGTCCTGCACTCAACCACTTAAGCCACCGGGGCTCAAGCCCTCAATTTCCTTTTTTATAATCAAGTTTACATCTGTTATGCAGAAGTCAGAGTTTCTTTTTCTTGTCATGTAGAACCCGCAAATTCACCACAAGAATATTGCAAAATAAATTATCAGGACCTTTGATTGTTGCTGAAGACATTCAGGCAGCTATAAAATAGGTGAAAATATATGTGGCTACCATAAATGTTATTATAATTCTGTAATAATTCAGAGTGAATTCAGAAGGTATTCTCTATTATTGGTCACTGGTTGATTTTTTTTTTGTTTGTTTTAATAACAAATGGAGAAAGTGGAATATTTATGAAACTGACCACTAAAAATGTGATTTTAATGCATCAACAATCACTGTATGGCAAAGATATAGAATTATATTGACTAGACTGGGTTTTTCTTTTTTGTTTTTTCTGGACAATAGGGAAAAAACCTGCAAAATGTCTTTATATCCCTAGTTTAATAATGAGATCACCTTTTATCCTTGTATACAATAGGTAGAGTCAGAGTACATAGAGTCAAAGTACATAAATTATAGCTTTAAGTATTTTTCCAGTTATAATAACAGTGTATGATCACTGTAGAGGTGAAAAATACAGAAACATAGCAAAGAAAATATTAAAACCTCAATTCAGGTTTTTCTAATTCTCATATGAATTCTTCTAGCAATTTTGTTATGTCTCTTTGATTTCTTTTTTTCTGGACAAATTCATTAGCTTTCTTTTTTCATCCATGACATTGACAGATTTTAAGAACATGGCCAACTGTTCAATATGTGCAGCTTTTATTAAAAATTGAATTACTTTTAGTCTTTTAATTGTATTTCTTTTTTTACATAATATTTTATTGTGTATTTTCAGTGCTATTCATTGTTCTTTCAATTTTCGTTTTGAATAGCTATGTGTTGCCATTTATTTTCATTTCCCCTCTATTGTAGAGCATTTTGTAACTTCCATTTTTTCATTATTACAAATACTGCTATAGATTTGTAAATAAATTTTAATTGAAATTTTGATTTTTAATTTATTATTAACTTTATTAATTATGTACTCTATGGATCAACAAGATTCCTACTAAAGAGAATAATTAAATGTTAATTTCTGTAATTCTGAATATAATTGCAATGAAAATTTGGAAAAGGAGGGAACTGACAGAGTTAGCAAATAAAAATACTTTTTAAAAGATGCTTAAGTTTTAGTTTGGAATGTAGTATGTAGTATTTAAGACATTTCTACATGTCAAAGCTAGTCACTTCCTTGAAATTTATTTTTACCTAACCATCCTGTTTATCTGGTGACCCTGCCAGTAAATGGAGAGTCCCAGGAAGCTTCATGGTACAGGTAATGGAAACAAATTCACTGCCATCCAATTTCAAAGGAAGTGAAAAAAAAAAAAGATTCTGCACACTTAAGAAAGCCACTGAAGGAAGAAGGAGCATTGTTTAAGTGAAATACTTGCCATAGTATAAAGATTTTGAGTCAAGATCACTGTTATTTCCCCTACCCTTTAGACAGGTACTGTGTATTGTCGGCTCTTTAAAATTATGGTTAAAGGACTGAGCCCTGGTGGCGTAGTGGTTGTGCGCGGGACTGCGGCCCACTGGGATGGAGGTTCGATTCCCGCTCCAGGAGCAAAGGCTGGGCCTCCTACTCCCACCACCTGAGGGCAGTGATGCCTAAAATTAAAATTAAAAAAAAAATTAAAAAAAAATTATGGTTAAACAAGTAATAAAAAAAGGGCTTTGGGAATTAAGATTATCTGTTGTAACTAAGTATTTAGGAATCAAATTTCCATTAATCTGGAAAACTAGGCAAAAGCTGGACTTCCTGCCCTTTCCTCCCTCCCGCACTGCACCCTCTTCACACATCATTACCCTGGTGGGAGTAGGCAGCCCAGCCTTGCTCCTGGAGTGCTGCAGCTGGATTTGAACCGTCCGCCCTGTGTGTCCCGCACACAACCACTGCGCCACCAGGGCTCAGCTATCCTGCCCTTTTTTATTCATTTATTTCCTAACAATTTAATTAGGTGCTTACTGTGTATCATCAGATGGAAGGAATCCTGGGTGTGGAAGCCAGTAAGTGCTCTGTTGCTAACCAAAAAGTTTTGACTCAGTAAGCCCCTCCATGGGAGAAAGACCTGACGATAAAGTTTACATAAAGTTTACACGCAAGAAAGACCCATGGGACAATTCTACACTATCACATGGGGTTAGAAATTGACTTGATGTGGCTGAGCCCTGGTGGCTTAGTGGTAGTTTGTGGGACTGCGGCCCACAGGGTTGACAGTTCAAATACAGCAGCAAGGCTGGGCTTGCTACTCCCACCAGGGCAGTGATGCCACAAAAAAAAAAAAAAAAAAAGAAATTGACTTGATGTAACCAAATGGTAACTTAGGAGCCTTTGTGACATAGTGGTTAAACGCAGCTATCATCCACAAGGTCAGCAGTGTGAAACACAGGGAGAAAGACAGGGCTTTCTACTGCCATAGACCGTCTTGGAAAATCACAAGGCAGTCCTACCCCATCCTGTAGCGTTCTTATGAGTTGGCATTGCCTCCTTGGCTGTGAATTTGGACTTTTGGAAACGGAGACGTATATCAAATTTAGTCCCTCTGTGGTGCAAATGATTAGTAGCTGAGTTCACCCAGAGAAGAATGCCCCAGAAGAAAAGACTGGCCATCCACTTCTAAAGAATCAGCCTTTAATAACTCTTATTCTACTCTGAAACATGGAATCTCCATGGATCATGACTGACTCTCAACTAGATAGCAACTGTTAATGAACCAGCTATCAAGGATACATCAGTAAGCAAGAATAGACTTGGTCCCTGCTTTAATAGAACGTACAGTCTAGTGGGAGAAACAGGCAGAGGTTGAATTATATACACCTTCATTTATAGTTGTCCATCAATATTAAGGGGGGAAAAATCTGGTAATAGCTGTCTCTGCCCTGGTTTTCTCCCTCTGTAGCAGCTCAATAAGAAGCTGTGTTTCTAAGCAGTGCCAGTACCATTATGCAATCGGTACTTTCATATCGTGTTAAATAGATTAGAATAGGGACATAGTAAATGTGGTCTGACTTAATGTAGTACACCAAATGGAAATGGGTATTTTAACAATTAAAACATTGTCATTTTAATTTTCTTTGTAGTTAAATAATAGAGGCCTACCAGGATTAGTAGAAGCCCCAGTGGCCTTGTTAGTTAAGCTTTGAACTGTATGCAGCAAGACTCGTGTTTCAAAACCGCCAGTCACTCTATGGGGAAAAGAGGTCGTGTACTCTGTAACAGTGTACAGCCTCAGAAACCCTGTGTAGGATCAACTTGATAGCAGTGGCTGGTTTGACTTCTATTAACATTTTAAGTAATTTACATAATTTTTTATTAGTAAACATTTGAACAGTATTGTATGACATGCTATGCTTATGTACTGCATACAAATATGATTTGATTATTTTTAGAATCAACTTTATTATATCAATAGTATCATATAACAAGAATACTTAAAACAGCGTACTAGACAGTCAAGCACATGCTAATAGGTAAATGAAGCAGAAAAGGAGGGTTACGGTCAACAATCCATACCTATTTTCTTTCAGTTTATTCTTCACAATCACCTTCAGTTTTCCATCACTTATTCTACTTCCTCTTTCTGTTCTCTGTTCGTCGTCCTCCTTTAATCCTATAAAATTCTGAACTTCGTCAAAGTGTGCTCCAATGTTATTGTTCCCCTTATAGGTCTCTTAATGTTTTGGCTGAAAAAGAGCCAGGTGACGAATTTCGTTTCTAGACTTGATAGTCTTGGGAATTCTGTCCATCTATCCAACCAGGAAATTTGATCTTCTTTGTGATTTTGAACTTAGCTCTATTTTTTCCTATTCTATGCAAGACCTTCTGATAAGATCCTTTTCAGAGCAGTTACTAGTGGCACCATGGCACCATGTCGTTCTTCTGAGCTTAGTTTGTGAAGACTGATGTGTGTATGGTCCGTTTAGTCCATGGAATTAATTATTTTCATCTGTCTTCTGCTTTTCCTTCTTATGAGAAGAAACCAATAATTATACTTTAGATGGCTACGCACTATCTTTTAAATCCTCCCTTACTGATGACCAAAGTAGGATGTAGTAGAATATTGTCTTTGTGAATTACCAATTGATCTTGGAGCTCCCTGAAATTATGGTCCTGAATGCCTGAGAGCCAGTGATTCACTTCCTTAAGGTGTTTGGTTATGTCTAAGAAGTTTTCATAATTTTGTCCATTGTATGTTCCCCTATATTCATAGCTATTTTTGCCTATATACAGATACCCTTAGTCAAACATATATTCATAAATATGTTCTCATGCTCCCTCCCACACCTGTTTAGCCTACTTTTCTATTTAAGCATTTCCTCCAAGATCCTGATTTTTTTCCCAGGTTTTGTATATAGCAGTATTTTTTTTACCTCTAACTCTTGCAAACCTTCCAATGTCTTTTCCTGCTTCCATACATTTTTGCAATCTAGTGTTGGTCTTTTTCTCGCTCTAAAGATAGCTTTTATATAATATATAACAGTCCCCATATGCACAAGCAGCTCTGAAGACCAGAAAAGTAACTCAGAATGTTGGCGCCTTGGATTCTGGGTTTCCACCAGTGAGTCAATCTGAAGAAACAGCTTGTGTAGACAGGGACTTAGAAATGAAGGGCTGGGGGGTGGAATTAAGAGTACAAGCTTCCCATTTTGAAAACTGGAGTGGCAGAACATAGCCCTTGTGGACTGAGGGAAGTATATCTGAGAAAGGACCATGATTAGAAGGAGACAGACCTCTAGGGTCCTACTAATGCCAGGTTCCCCCAAGCGGTGGCCATGTTGGGGTCACTCCTCATCTCATCCTACTGTGAAGGAGAACTAGAACAGCTGTGCTTGGGGATTGTTCAACACTTGAAAGGCGCTTTGGAGAAGTTCTTGGCTGAAGTCCACCTGGGCCCCTTTGACAGAGGCTAAGCTGTCAGAGTCAACCGCGACTCTTGCCTCACCCTGTTCAAATACCTCATCGTCTGGGTTGACCACTGCGTCCAGTGAACATTTGTATTGGAATCCAGAGCATCCTCCTCCCTGCACCTGCAGTCTGAGGACTTCCCGCCCTTCGGTGATTTCCAAGAGCCTCTGGCCACAGCTTGTTAGTGAGATGGAGCTGCCGCTCGTTGCCTGGGGCTGGAGAGCAATGTCTCCTGACACACCTGAGGCCAGGGAGGACCCTCTTAGGGCAGCAGCCTTTCTTCACAAACTCCGCCCCGCAATCCATTATTTGTAATCCATTTTGCCTCCGACCTTTAGAAACTCTCTCATAGCAAATGACTAAGAACTGAATCAATAAAGTGAGAGAGCAAGAGCACCACCAGAATTTCTAAAAGGAATACAATTGACAATAGAAAGTTTTGGCGAGAGGGTGAACCAAGTGGAACTCTCCCTTTTCCCAATAATTGAAAGAAAAGGGTTGGCATTTAGCTATCATTGGGATCAAGCAATAAAAGTTAAATTATTAAAAGCAAAATTATATTATTGGCCTAGGAAAAGGATAATCCAGGGCTTTAAGTTGTCTATAGTTAATAAATTGAACAATTCAAGCCCTTATTTTTTTTTTTGAGAATCAAAGTAAATATTCTATTTTATACACATTTAATTATCAAATGATCTCAGATTAAAGATTTTTTTTAAAATTGGTGTTTAAAAGTGATTTAAACATGAAGGGAAGGGCTGAGCCACGGTGGCGTAGTGGATGTGCGCGGGACTGCAGCCCACTGGGATGGAGGTTCAATTCCAGCTCCACGGAGCAAAGGCTGGGCCTCCTACTCCCACCACCGGAGAGTAGTGATGCCCCAAAATAAAAAGACTTACTGTAACTATCACCAAAATCAATTCCAAAACATTCACTTTTCATAATTGTTAGTTCCTCATTTCCCCCCTTCCTGCCCTGCCATGCCCCTAGGTAAGTATTAGTCCATTTATCATTCTAGATTTACAGATTAAATATTTTTATTAAAAATATTTACCTTTAAAAAATAAAAAAATATTTACCTTTTCTAGTGTAAAGGATAGACTATCAATCTCTTACCTATTTTTTTGTGCAGATGTTATTTTTCCCTTTAATGTAATCATTGCATTATATTTTAGGAATCAGTATTTAATGGGAGAAAATACTTAAATTATTGAAAATCATTGATTGTCTCTAAATTAATTTATAGACATATAATCTCATCATAGAAATACTAAAAAATAAAAAAAACAGTTAAAGTAACTACTAATCATTCATAGGGCATAAAATATATTCAGCTTAAATTTAGCTACATATTCTATGATTAGATCATAAGTAATGATAAGCCATTTAATTTTTAAATCCAAATATAGATTACCTCTCAGGTTTTGTAAGCATAGAAGGAACTTTTGTGTTGAGGAGTGACTTTCAGTGTCCATCTAGCCCAGAGTAAGAAGTATGAGTGTATGATCAGGGAAGTATAGTCAGAGAAGATTATGGAAGGAAATTAGGTTATACACATTTTATCCTAATATGTTTATAAAGTTCATCAATGTTGTTCTGGATAGTGATAGTTCATTAATTTGCATTTTCAGGGCTATTTAATAATGTGTGAAATGAACCACAATTTTTTCTATCCTTCCTAATTCTTTGACTCTCATCTGTCCCACGTAAAAGAAAAAAATCATTGCCATCAAGTAATAATTCGTAGTGATACTAGAAGACAAATAGAGATGTCCCATAGAGTTTCCAAAGCTAAACCTATAAATCTTTATGCAAGCAGAATGTAGTCACATCTTTACAAAATGAGACTACTCCCACCCTGAGCCACGGTGCTTCACCTGTGGATTGTGAACCCTTTGGGGGTCAAATGACCCTTTCACAGGAGTCATCCAATTCATAACAGTAGGAAGGTTACCATTATGAGGTAGCAACGAATATGATTTTATGGTTGGGGGCTCATCACAACATGAGGAACTATATTAAAGGGTCACAGCTTTAGGAAGGTTGAGAACCACTGACCTGGAGTGAAGTTTGAACTGTTGGTGAGTTTGAACCAATGACTTTTAAGTTAACTGAGTAACCAATGCTTACCTGAGATACCTTGATCCTACTACCCGTACCAGTTAAGTCAGCACAATGTTTTGTTTTTGTTTTTGTTTTTTTAGGCATCACTGCCCTGGTGGTGGAAGTAGGAGGCCCAGCCTTTGCTCCTGTGAGCAGGAACTGAACCTCCATCCCAGTGGGCCTCAGTCCCGTGCACAACCACTACGCCACTGGGGCTCAGCCCTTGTTTTGTTTTTTGATCATTTTATTTTATTTTGTTTTTGTTTTTGTTTTTTTGGGGGGGCATCACTGCCCTCAGGTGGTGGGAGTAGGAGGCCCAGCCTTTGCTCCGTGGAGCTGGAATTGAACCTCCATCCCAGTGGGCCGCAGTCCCACGCACAACCACTACGCCACCGGGACTCAGCCCCGTTTTTTGATCATTTTATTGGGGGCTCTTACAACTCTTATCACAATCCATACATCCGTCCATTGTGTCAAGCACATTTGTACATTTGTTGCCCTCATCATTCTCAAAATATTTGCTTTCTCCTTGAGCCCTTGATATTAGTTCCTCATTTTTTTCCTTCCCTCTCCATTCTCCCCCCTTCCTCATGAACCCTTGGTAATTCATGTTATTATTTTGTCATATCTTACACTGCCAGGTTTCTCCCTTCACCCATTTTTCTGTTGTCCATTCCCCAGGGAGGAGGTTATATGTAGATCCTTGTAATTGGTTCCCCCCTTCAACCCCACCTTCCCTCCACCCTCCAGGTATCCCCACTCTCAGCCCTGAACCTGAAGGCATCATCTGTCCTGGATTCCCTTTGTTTCCAGTTCCCATCTGTACCATTGTACATCCTCTGGTCTAGTCAGATTTGTAAGATAGAATTGGGATCACGATACTGGAAGTTGTGGGAGTGAGGGTGGAAGCATTTAAGAACTAGAAGAAAGGGGCTGAGCCCCGGTGGTGTAGTGGTTGTGCGCGGGACTGCGGCCCACTGGGACAAAGGTTCAATTCCAGCAGTGGGGCTGGGCCTCCTACTCCCACCACCGGAGAGCAGTGATGCCAAAAAAAAAAAAAGAAGAAGAAGAACTAGAAGAAAGTTGTGTGTTTCATCATTGCTACATTGCACCCTACTGGCTCACACACACCCCGCCCTGCCTCCCTCAATCCCTCTACAAAGAGATGTCCAGTTGTCTACAGATGAGCTTTGGGTTCCCAATCTGCACTCCCCTCATTCACCCACCTTGTCACTGATTTTGAATCACTTGTTGTTCCCCTATCTGTGGGTTGGTCAGCAGTACCTCCTTTCCCCCTCCCCATCTCCCATGTCCCCTTCCCCCCACCCCAGATCATCAGTCCCATTATCCTCTCCTCTACACTGTTCATCCAGTCCATCTCATCTAGACAGACCTGCAGAGACAACAACATGTACTAGGAAAAAAACAGGCATCCTAAGATGAAGCAACCAAAGAAAACAAAACAACAATAACAACAACAACAAAACCCATGTCCAAGATATATATATAAGAAAAATAATAATAACAAAACAAAAACCTGTAAATAGTTCAAGGTCTGTTCGTTGAGTCTGATGGGGTGCCACACCCTAGCCCCAAAGTATATCCTTGGCACTCCCTTGGGAACTCCATGCTATGTTGCACACCCTTAGTGTTTTGCCATGGTTTGTGTGGGTAGGTCAGACAGAGTACAATCCCGACCCGGTTTCTCTGTAAAAATATCTTACTAACAAATATAGCCTGCTTTATTTCCGTGTAATTTTCCCTAAATTATTACTGTGAAAAGAGCTTCCGAGAGGAGCTAATACCAAGGTCTTAGATAGAAAGCAAATGTTTTGAGGATGATGATGGTAACCAATGTACAGATGTGCTTTGCATACAATGGATGGATGTATGGATTGTGATAAGAATTGTATGAGCCCCCAATAAAATGATTTTTTAGAAAGAGAACTTTTGAAGTCAAAATCAATATCTGAGTTATGAAATAATACCATATTATAGAGGCATCATTCATTTTAAAATAGCCCTCCTTATATTAATATTTGTTATAGTGAAATTTTTTTATTTACCACAGGAAATGTTTCTTTTTTTTTTTCAATGATTTTATTGGGGACTCTTACAACTCTTATAAAATTCAATGCATCATTCATATCAAGCATATTTGTGCACATGTTGCCATATTAATTTCCAAATATTTTCTATTTGAGCCCTTGGTATAAGCTCCCTTTTCCCCCTCCTTTAAAAAATTTTTTTAATAAATCATTTTATTCGGGACTCATACATCTCCCATCACAATTCATACATCAGTTGTATGCAGGCCACATTTGCACACTTGTTGCCATGATCATTCTCAAAACATCCTTCCTCCACTTAGGCCCCCAGTACCAGCTCCCCATATTTCCCTTCCCCTCCCCCTCCCCCATGAACCATTAATAATTTACAAATTGTCATTACTTTCTTATATTGTACACTGTCCAATGTGTCCCTTCACTCACTTCCCTATTGTCCACACCCCAGAGAGGTTATATGTAGATCCCTGAAATTGCTTCTCCCTTTCTGTTCCACCTAAAGAATTTATTGATGCAAGTCAAAGGCTAGAGTTTTCAGTGTGGATTACATCTCATTATAAAGAAAACAAATCCAGTAAGTTTCCTTTTAAAGTTAACTTTTTTTTTTTTTTGTGCGCATCACTGTCTCTGGTGGTCGTGGGCACTACCCAGCCACCACTAGATTTGAACCGCCAAGCCTGCAGGCTGCAGTTCCGCACTCAACCACTTACGCCACCGGGGCTCAGCCCTAAGGTTAACTTAAAGCTTGAGATTTTGCTGTTGCATTGCTGACATCGGCTCTTGAAAATAACCAAACTCACTAAAATTATATTATTATTAATGAGGGGGAGTACAGATTGGGGACCCAAAGCCCAGCAATAGGTGAGGTGACATCCTTTTGCAGAGGGGTTACAAGGAGGAGATGAGTCAGTTAAGATACAGGGTAGGAGCTATGAAATATGCAACCTTCCTCTAGTTCCCATGCTGCCTCCCACCCACTATCATGACCCCAATTCTACCACATAAATCCAGCTAGATAAGGAGATGTACACTGAAGTTGGAAATATGGGAAACTTAGGATAGATGATCCATCAAGACTAATGATGAGAGTGGTAATACCAGGGGGGTGGAGGGATGGAGGAATGGAGAGCGAGAGCCAACTTAAGGGATCTACACGTAGCCTCCTCTCTGGGACACGGACAACAGGGAAGTGAGTGTTGGGACACATTGGTCAGTGTACAGGATGAAAAAATAATTTGTAAATTACTAAGGGTTCAAGGGGAAGGGGGGGGAGGAAGGGTAATATAGGGAGATGATAATGGGGGCCTGGAGGGAGGGAGAATGTTTGGAGAGTGATGACGGCAATGGGTGTGTAAAAGTGGCCTGCACACAACTGATGTTGTTAGGGATTGTGATGGGAGTTGTAGGGGCCCTCCAATAAAATGATTCATTAAAAAAAGAAGGGGGGGAGGGGAAAAGGGAGGTTTTGTTTGTTTGTTTTTAAAGAGGAGCTTTTATTGAGGGCTCAAGTGGAAAATGTTGGGAAATGTATGTGGAAACGTGTGCAAATGTGCTTGATACAAATGATGTACTGAATGTTGTAGTAGCTGTAAGAGCCCCCAATAATATTAAAAATATATATATATGAAAAAAATAAAGAAAAAAAAAGCTTAACAATAAAAAAAAATAATAATTGCCAGGAAAGAAGTAGTAAAAGCCATTCGTGCTGATGAAATCCCCAAAAAAGAAAACAGGTCGAGATGAAGAGAACCAAAGACAGAGATTTAATAATTAAATATTAATATGTATCTTTTTTTTTAATTCCAAGAAAGGTGATAGAGAAAAGGAAATGTTTCTTTATCAAAAAATCTCCAAATATTTGTATGAAAATTTAATTTTATTTTAACCATATTGTATATAGAAGGACTTAATTTTCTAATTATTTTATGCTATGATACATATGTAGCTTACTTACATTCAGCTTAGCCATAGTATGGCAGTCATTATGGTGAGCAGTTCTGCTACTATAATTATGGACTTAAGGTACTAAGAATTTTTATATAGATTTGAATTCTTAAAAATAATTTATTTTAGGAGGATGCCTTTTTTCTTAATATTTTCAACTCTCCTGATGAAATGTTTCCAGGTCATTGGTGCAACATGTATTTAGCTCTTTCTTTAAAAAAAATTTTTTTTGTATTTAGCTATTTCATAAGCTAGTATCAAGGATAGAAATAGATACATACATGCATACACATCTGTCAGAAATTTTTTAAGTTTTCTATTCCTAAATGATATTATACAGCAATTTTTAAATTGAATATGCTGTATGAAAAGTTAAATAGGACTGAGCCCCGGTGGCGTAGTGGTTGTGCGTGGAACTGCGGCCCACTGGGATGGAGGTTCAATTCCAGCAGTGGGGTTGGGCCTCCTACTCCCACCACCAGAGAGCAGTGATGTCCCCCCCCCAAAAAAAAAGTTAAATACAAAATTAACTATATTGTAAATGTTTCATTAAAAGGCAGCACAACCAGAGGCTGGTCTAAAAGAAATCATCGATAACTTCTAGTCTTTGGTAAAATTAAGCACAGTTCCACAGGTGCTTTGGCCAAAAAGCACTTAGAATATTGAGATCCCTGTGGTGTTAACTAAGCAATTGCTTCCCTGCTTATCAACTTCAAATTTTCACTAACTCTTAACAGTAAATAGATTAGGCAGAGAGCATTTTTTCTATTGACCAAGAATGAAACTATGTATATTCTTATTTCACATCAAACATTGCACGTATTTTTAAAAAGCATACTTCCCTAAGAAGTAGAAGAAGAAGAATTTTCTTTTTTTTTATTGGCGGGGTTGGGGGGGAGCATCACTGCCTTCTGAGGGTCATGGGAACTACCCAGCCTTGCTGCAGCTGCATTTGAACCATCAAGCCAGTGGGCTGCAGTCCCGCACTCAACCACTACACCACCGGGGCTCAGCCCTGAAGAAGAATTTTCTATAAGGCAACAGAAACCCTGGCATAAAGCGATAACTATTCATTTATTTTCTTAAATGGGAAAATCATGATCAAGAAAGAAGATTTAATAGCTTAATTTTAAAAACGACTAACAGAAAAGGTAGACTTTTATTATAACAACACATGTAATGATGAAATTATTTTAAGTTTATGAAAGGTAATTGCATTATTGCAACTTTAGGGCAGCAATTACAGATTGACAACTTATACATGTTTTACATGCCCATTTGATTTCTGGTTCTTTATTGAAATGTAGTTACTATAGCAATGAATGTATCACATGCTATGCTAGTTCTCAAATAGAGAACAG
>PVJH01015314.1:0-42524 GCA_004026705.1 Nesogale talazaci
ATTCCTGAGTGGTTAGTATACCAACAGCAAGTTTCTCCAGGGCCATACAGAGCCCTTCTTGTTGTAGGTCTAATCCCCTTCTATTTTGCAAGACAACCTCGGCTGGAGAACTTAATGATTTTCCCTAGTTAACAGAATTTTCTAAATCTAATAGATCTGCATCAACCTGTTGGCTTAACAGTTTGTAATTTTCATTTCCTTGTACAAGTGCGGCTGTTCCCACAGAAGCTGACCCAGCTATTTCCAGTCCTTCTAACAGGGTACTAATATTGGGGCTCTTTTGGCTCTCCCGTGCTGGTTAAAATGTTGCCACCCAATTTCCCCCGAATATAAATACACCTGGGGTAATACATGAACTAATATACATACACTAGTGTTATGATGTAGCAAGGTTTTGCAGAATAAACATGGAGTGATGCCGGTCGAACAAGCAAACCACATTCCAGTTGGGGCAATTAAAAAATAACCTTCGTTAGAGGTGGGTAACAGAGGAACTAGCACAATATTGACAATACCGATGGGCTAGATTACTGGTTTGATAAGTGTCCTTGCCCCTGCACATTTTCTAAGGTTAGGGTGGACCTTTGTCCTCCCTCTTTCCAGCTGCAAACACTTGTGTTTTGATTGTAACTCTGTAATGTTACGTTTTTCTCCTCAGAAGTGTTGCTTGAGCCCAGCCCTATAAAATATGGTAAAGCGGGGTTGAGACACATCACTCATTGGTAACATTTGGGTCCGAGTTATTTAAGAAATTAAAAAGAGCCTGTAAGGTTTGAAGGGTTGGCAACACAGAAAGTTGTTTAGGGGGTGACAGTAAGTGGGGTACTAGGCGAGTGTGGGGGTTCTGTAGGGGACTTTATTCGGGGAGGTGGAAGTGGGTTTAGTACTTGGTTGGGACCTATTGCCGGACCCAGCCTTGGGGTTTTGAGTTCCTTTTGGACTGTGGTAACAACCCCTGGATCTCTGAAGAAGGAACCTAGATACAGTTGAACTCCCCACGCTGTGCCTGTGATCCACTCACGAGACTCAGGATTTTTAATTGACCATACTAAAGGGTTCCATTTTCCTGTGGTGCATGTGGAAGGCTTGCTTTTCTGCTGGATATCTAAATTTGCGTCTGGATGGGTGGGGCTCCAATATCCAGCAACTATAGTTTCACAGCCTCATTTGGCACAATAAAATTCTGATTTGGGCTGACATTTAGGTCCTGCGGTAGCAGGGCAGGCACACGTTCATTCTTTGCAGCTGTTTTTTTAGGGCTAGTTGTCCGCATCCACAGTCACCTTGTTCTATGTATCTGTCAATTGGAGATAGAATTAAGAGGGTGTTGAACAAAATACACAAATCAAGTTCCAACTGGGGGGCTGCTACAGTTAGTTGGCTGACATTTAAACTTTCTCCCGTATCAAAGTTTCTTATGGTCCAAACATACTGTAGAGGGCGGTGAGGGTTACCACTTTATCCACGGCTCCCGATGACTGCAGAAAAGATGAGAAGAATCCATTGGGCTGGCTGCTTCTTGATCATTGTATTTTTTCTGAGGCGCATGCTAAGTGAATTAGTGGGGTGCCTGGTGGCTGTCCACGTTTCTGCAGGGGGTCCACCTGGGCGAACGTGGCTCTGATGAATCGACAGTTATTCCATCCACTTTTAAGGCTGTGGGAGAAGTTAGAATAACTTGAAAAGGTCCTTTCCATCTGGGCTGTAGGCTTTTCCTGCTGTGCCTTCAGACCCACACCCAGTCCCCAGGTTCATGCACATGACAAATAATTTTTTCATTTGCTTGCTGGGTTACATGTTGATATACCGTTTGGATAGTGGGCCAAATATAGGTTTGCAATTGCTTAAAACTTTGCATAGCTTTTATTAACTCAGCGGGCCCGGGATATGGTTGACTGGTTTCTCTAGGAATAACGGGGGGAGGTTTACCGTTTCAAAGGGGGTTAATCCCAACATATTAGGGGTGTTTCTTACATGGAACACGGCAAAAGGTAGGAGGGTCACCCAGTTTTCACCAGTTTCAGAAGCCAATTTAGATAAAGTCTCCTTTAAGGTCCGGTTCATCCTTTCTACCAGTCCCAAGCTTTGGGGGTTGTACGCACAATGCAATTTCCAATTTGCCCCCAAGGTTTGAGCTAAATTTTGTACGACCTTGCTTACAAAAACAGGTCCGTTATCCCATCCAATTGTTTGAGGTATTCTGTATCTCAGTATTATTTCTTCCATTACCTTTTTGGCCATCACTAAGGCTGTTTCTTGCTTAGTGGGGAAAGCTGCTACCCATCCTGAGAAGGCATCTATCAAAACTAACAAGTATTTATATCCATATTTTCCTGGCTTTACTTTCGTAAAATCTACTTCCCAAAGCAATCCTGGTTGCTTACCTCTTTCTCTGGCCCCCTGATGCATAGTTACTACTTTACCTGGTTTCATTTCCTGACAGACATGACATTGGTTCACCAGTTGTTCAGCGGTACGTCCTTGATCTTTAAAATGCAGTTTGGCTACTTGGAGGAGTGGGAGCATTTTTCCTTTTCCTAGATGAGTGGTGCCGTGTAGGTTGTACAATATTTTTTGTCCCAAGCCAGCAGGAACGATGAGGGTAATTACTGTTAGCTTTCAGCCAAGCAGAGTTTTCTTCGGTTACAGTATGTAGCTTTTGTTTTGCCCACACTATTTCCTCTTTGGTGTACTCGGACTATTTCCCATTTCTGGTGAAGGAAGGTGGACCAAGCATACCTGTTCATCCTGACACCTAGGTGCTTCGGGTACCTCCTGTTCTTTCAGCCACTCCTGGGTAGCTGCTTTTCGGGCTTCCCTGTCAGTGGCACGGTTGCCTCTGGCTTGTAAAGAGTTTCCTTTTTGGTGTCCACGTGTAAGCACAACTACTACAGCTTTGGGCCAGGAAACAGCATCTAGCAACTGCAACACTTCATTTTTTTATGTCCTTTCCCTTAGCTGTGTTAAACCCTCTCTTTTTGTACAAAGTACCTGTAACGTGCAGGGTTCCAAAGGCATACCAGTAAACGCTGTTAATCTCTTACCTTTAGCCAGATGCAAGGCCTTTATCAGAGGAATTAATTCAGCTTTTTGAGCAGATGTTCCTGGACACAAGCTATCGGCCCACACGGTCGTTCCCTCGGCGGTGACCACTGCAGCTCCTGCAAATCTTTTTCCATTTACCACAAAATTGCTGCTGGCAATAAACCATACCAACTTGCTGTTAGGGAGAGGCTGGTCCTTAGGTCCCCTTGTGGCAGATCGCTTTCGGCCAGGATGTCCATGCAATTAGTTCAAATGGCTCTGCAGCGGGATCTGGGAACAGGGTGGCTGGGTTTAGAGCAGTAGCAGAATAAAAAGTTCTTCGGGGAGCGTTCAGCAATAGTCCTTGGTAGTGGGATAGCCGAGCATTTGAGATCCACTCTCTGGGAGGTTAAGGACACCCTCTATTGCATGTGGGGTACATATGACCAGGTCCTGCCTCAGGGAAAGTTTGCCCCTTTACCTTTACCATCATGGCTGCTGTGGCAATGATGCGTATACAAGCTGGCCATCGCGCTGCCCCAGGGTCTAGTTTTTTGACAGGTAAGCGACCAGTCTTTTCCAAGGACTAAGCTGTTAAGACTCCCTTGGCAACTCCTTGGGTTTCACCCACAAATAGGGAGAAGGGTTTTGTGGGGTCTAGCAAGTAAGAGCTGGAGGCTCTAGCATAGCCTTTTTTAAGGCTTGGAATGCACAGTTCATAGTAGGGCTCCATTTCCAAAGTTCGGAGTCTCTGCTACCCTTATAAATGGGTTTGGCGTTTTCTGCAAATCCTGGAATCCACAGTCAGCAATACCCCACGGAGCCCAGGAACTCTCGCATGTGACGGGGGCTTTGTGGAGGGCGTATGCTTAATGTGGTTTGTTTCATGGGGGAGTTTGCCAATGTTGTCCATCCTGCAACTTATATCCCAAGTACATTACCTCCTTCTGGCAGATCTGAGCTTTCTTTGCTTAGGTTCGATATCCCAGGGTCTCCAGTGTCCGCAGCAAATGCTGAGTTCCTGCTACACACTGTGGCTGGGAGGGAGCGGCTAAAAGATCATCTACGTACTGCAACAAGGTAACAAGGACGTGGGTACTCACTCAGGTCTTCATGTAGGGCTTCATTGACCAGGACAGGTGAGTTCTTAAATCTCTGTGGCAATCTTTGCCAAGTTAATTGTCCATGATATCTGCTTTGTTCGTCACTCCATTCAAAAGTGAAAACTTCTTGGCTCCTGGGAGCCACAGCCAGGCTAAAGAAGGCATCTTTTAGGTCAAGCACTGTATACCACACGAGTTGGAGGCAAGGAGCTCAGGAGCATGTATGGATTTGGAACAGTGGGGTGCATGCCATTTACCTGCTTATTGATCTCCCGCAGATCCTACACCGGCCGGTATACTTGGCCACCAGGTTTTCTGACAGGTAGGAGAGGCATGTTCCAGCTAGACCTGTATTTATGCAAGATGCGCTCCCCCCCCCCTTTTTTTTTAACATTTCCTAATAATGGAGGCAATTCCCTTTTTTGCTTCAAGAGGCATGGGGTACTACTTGATACTGACAGTTTTCGCCCCCAGTTTAATTTCAATAAAAATAGGTGGTCTGTTTACCCACTCTGGGATGCCTGTTTCTGCCCATGCCTCTGGGTACTTGTGTACCCACCAACTGATGTTTGAGCCTTGATGATTTGAAGTTGGAGACTGAACCAATCTGTACTTATCAATTAGGTTTATGGTTAGAATCTGTATAGGTTCCACCTGGTATGTTGGGACGGTGATGGGGCGGCCTTTTGAGTCTGTTAATCGAATTTGTCTGTCTTCAAAGTATATTTAGACATTTAATTTAGTTAGTATGTCTCTTCCTAATAGGGGCATTGGACACTCTGGGATAAGCATAAACGAATGACTTACCCGCCCCACGCTGAGATCCACTTTGCAGTTATAAGTCCTTTGTAGCGATTGGTTCCTGTTGTGCCTTGCATCCAGCTGGTGCAGAATAACATTTTCCCATTATCTTGTGTAAGAACTGAGTGTTCCGCTCCCATGTCTACCAAGAAATCAACCGGCTTTCCCTCTACTAATAAGGTTATTCTGGGCTCAGGGAGGGTTCAGAACCCTGTCCTCTTCAATCCCTATCTTCTTTGGTCCCTGCATAGAAAAGTGGCCTTCCTTTTTCCCAGTTCTCTGCCGGTCCCTTTCTGCATTCTCCTATTCCATGTCCCTGTTTCTGACAATGCCTGCACCAAACATCTTTTCTTTTTGACTGATTCTTCTTGGGGCACTCGCACGCCCAGTGTCTTTCTCCTTACAATATGCACATTGGTCTTTGCTGATTTTTCTCAGAGGTGGCTGCAACTAGAACTTTTGCCATTTTCCTTGTTACTAGGTTTCCCCAGCCCGAAATCTCCTGTCTTCCATCCTATGTCTTTTTTTTCCCTCAGGAGTGTCCCTGTTATTATATACCTTTTCCGCTACCTGCAGTAGGTCCTGCAGCGTTTTCTCTCCCAGCCTTTCCACCCTCTGCACTTTTTTTTATGTCAGGAGTAGCTTGGTTTATAAAGACCATCATTACTGCTACCTTGCTTTCCTTGGATGAAGGATTCATAGTGGTATATAACCTGAAAGCTTCCATTATTCATTCAAGAAAAGCGGCTGGGCTTTCTTGGGGCCATTGCCTAACATCACCTACCTTTGCCAAATTGGTCAGCTTTCGTGCTGCTGCTTGGAGACCGGCCCTAAGAGTCTGGTGATAAACTCTCAGAGATGCTCCCTACCTTCCAAGTGGGTCTCTCCAAAGGAAACACCTGGTCAATTGTTCTGGGGTTAGGTGTAGGCCGGCTGTCGTCCTCGCACACCAGCTTTCTGGCCTCATGTTGGATGTGCTCTCTTTCCTCAGTGTTAAAGAGGACTCTAAAGAGCTGCTGGCAATCATCCCAGGTTGGTTGGTGAGTAAAGAGGATGGAATCTAGAAGGTTGATAAGATCTTGGGGGTTATTAGAAAAATTCTCGTTTTGGGATTTCCAATTATAGAGATTGCTGGTAGAAAAGGGCCATACCGTAGGGCCTGCTCTCTGTCCACCTGCACTGGTCCTACAGCTCAGAGAAAAGATCTGGGTAAAGGGAGCGTCTGGGGAGATGTCCTCAGACTCCCGGCCTTGCCGTTGCCGGGTACGGGTAGCAGGGCCACCAGAAGCCTGAGTCTTTTCAGGGGGGTTTGAGGGTATGGGGGCAGGGACAGGGAAACAGGTAGGGGAAGCGGCACTTGCGGAGGGTTTGGAAGGTTAGGAATTTAGGGGGGTGGCACCTGCCAGCTTTCTTCCGAAATTTCAGGAAGCATTTCTGTCTCTGCCAGTACAGCCTTATGGGCGACAAGAATCTGGGTTTGGAAGTGTTTTATCCAAAAGTGAGGATTCTGTGTGAGGTCCTGCCACACCAGAATGTAAAGGATCTGATCAGGGTGACCTTCATTGGGCCACCCGGTACCGATGGTTGGCCAATCTCTGCGGCAGAAAGTGGTTGATCTGTTCTTATTTACTTCTTCAGAAAGATTATTAGCCCTGGTTTTAACTTCTTTGAAGTTATTTACAAGTAGAGACACAGGGGTGCTTGGTGTATTTCCCATAGCTGAAATGAAACAAATGGTTAGACAAGGCAAGCAACAAAAAGCCAGCACACACAAACAAGTAACGACATAGACGAAACAGTCCACCACCACAATTCAGAACGAGGTGACTCGCTAAGGCGCCGAATGCCCCATCTTCCGAACAAACCCAGTTTGCCGGAAACCTCAACTTAACAGAGAACAGTAGGATGTCTCCTTCACTGCTCCCGACCAGGGACCACAACAGCGCATCTGCCTTGGCCCTATTCTGGTCTTTCAGAATTAAAGGCACCACCAGAACCTGTCGGATATAAAGTTACAGAACTTCTTTCTCAAGGTTAGTCTGTATGCCTGAGGGGGAGCCCACCCTTTCCAATCCCGGAAAAACCCCCAAGATGTTGGATCCGGGAAGGGAGAAGGCAAGCTTACCTCCCAGGACGCACGGAGTAATCAGGCACTTGAGATGCAAAAGCAACAAAGAAGTGTATTCACTATCTGGAATAGGGCGCCCCCCACACCCCTACCCAACGTCCAGGGAGGCATGTCCAGCTCGGGTGCTCCAGCCTTTTATTAGGGAGAGGGAATGGAGGGGTGAAAGTCTGCTTTTGTTTTCATTGGATAAAGTTCTGGCGCCACCTGATGAACAGCGACCAATGGAGCCTAGTTTGGTATGTTCATGGTGGCTGGTGTTTGAATCTTAGGGGCTCGTTTGTAGCAGGCAAGGTTGCATCAGCTAAAGGGACCTAAAACTGAAACATAGGCCTATTTTTACATCTTGGTCTTTTCTAAGTCTGTCATGGCCTTGGGAGATTAGATAGATAAACAGATAGATAGATAGATAAGCATGGTTCCACAGGGTAACATCAGGAAGCTAATAATACTATACAGCCTCATTTGAACCCCTAACCAAACAAATCTTCCAGTTACTACTTGTTTCATTCCCTCATTTAGGTTATTAGTTCAGAGAAAACTTTCCCAGATCTCCCCATTGTAAAAGATTTGGGGGGGGGGTGGTGCCATCACTGCCCTCTGGTGGGAGTGGGAGGTCCAGTCTTGTTCCTGGTGTGCTGCGGGACTGTGGGCCACAGTCCTGCACTCAGCCACTAAGCCACCGGGGCTCAGCCCTGTAAAAGATTTTTACAGATAGGAGGCCTCACCTCAGAAATCCATTTGGGTGTTTGTGGCCAATGTCCGCATTTTGTCCAGAGCAACTGTCAAAAAAAATTAGTAAAAATAGTTAAATTAAAAAAAAAAAAGTTAAATTACATGCTTGCTTCGACGGCGGCACATCTACTAAAAAATAGTTAAATCACTTAGCCACCAAGGAAGCTGTAATGCTGAAAACAAAAGTGGTAAGAGGGCAGTGCGATTATTAAAAGTTTCCATCCTGGTCACTCTGGAAAACATGGCCACACGTTATACTGAGCAGTAATCTTGAGGAAAAGCCGCTGCTATGAATGAGCACCGGGTTCTGCGCGAAGTGCCCTTGTTGAGTGAACTCAGTACCCGTGGAATACTGTGTATCACGTTTTTATGATCAGTCTGTAACACTTACTTCTCGGTTCACCCCCCAGCGCCACTCTTACTGTCTGCAGGTCCTCGTTACAGTTAAGCGCGACTCAATGACCTGCAGGTTTCTGTTACATGTAACAACCGAGTCTGCTGAGAACAGTATGGACGGCAGTGATCTTTAACATGGCGCATTCAGACCCCAAATCCCTGAGCTTCTCCCCCGATAAGGAGCACGCGGCACGGGCAGTGGGGCACGGTCCCGTGTCCAAGGTCACACGGGCAGCGCGTGGGCGCCCCGAGCCTCAGTCTCCCCCCGGCTCGGTCGCGTGAGGAGCACGCGGATACACGCACGCCCCACGTCGAGCGGGTCGCAGGCAGAGCCACGCCGTTCCCAAACTCCGGCCTCGGGCCGGCGCCGACGGCCGCGACCACTCGGCTGGACAGTGTCCACTTCCCGAAAGCCAGCTTCCAAGGGGGAAGGGCAGCTGGCAGGGGCACCCAGAGATGTCCGCCGGTAGAGAAGCGCGCCGTTCCCTCCTCCTTTCTCTGGCAGGCGGCGGGAGAGGAAGCCTCGCCCCCTCCCCTCTCCGCCCGCCCCACTCCCCGCCCCGCTGCGGAGAGAACTTTCTTCCCCATGGCTGCCAGGCGGCCCCTCCACTTCCGGTGGCGCTAAAGCTGCGCCATGCCCTACTCAGAGTGGCAACCATAGCCTGCAACTGACCTTTTTGACCGGTCCGCGACTCCTCCGATATCCACTGAGTAACGTCCTGGAGGGAGCCCGGACGGGGTCCTGCGCTAGAATGAATTTGCGCGACCGAGACCCGACTCCCTTCTTGCCAGAAACATAAAACGCGATAGAGCTGCAGCCACCGCTGCCGAGACAAAATGGCGCCGAGAAACGGGGTTAGCGCAGGCGCCTTGGAAAGACCGTGCCCCGCCCCCGTGCGAGCCCCTGGCCGCTGCTCTGGGTTCTGTTTCCATGGGACACCTCGCCGCCAATCCTCGGGCCGAGCTGCTCTTCCTGACCCCTCCGTTGACCAATCAGCGCTAAGTTGAGCACATCCGGAGACGTCTCTTCCAATCATGTCTCGGGGCTAGCTTACTCAATACCTCACTGTCCAGTAGTGCTGGCCGGCGAAAATAGCCAACCATAAGTGGAAGATACCCTACCTGCTGTTTTTCACACCAATCCGTGAAGTTTCAGAGCTACATCCAATGAGGACGGCAGCTAGCGAGCGCCAATCGCAAGCTTTTGGGCGTCATGAGCAGCCAATAGGAGTTCGTGTAGAAGCGAATCGGCTCCACAGCTTGTTATTTGGTGGATTGTGGCAGTAAATCGGGATAGTGGGGGACCAGGCGCAGGAACTGCCGCCGCGGCCGGGAGTGGTGCTGCCCGGACCGGGGCCCGCGGGGGTCAGTCGGCCGGAGGACTGGGGAGCTGACAGCGCGCACTTCACCCGCAGTTGGTAGGTGGAGAGAAGGGAAGCGAGAGATCCTGAATGGACGAAGCGGCAGTAGCAGCTGGTGCTGCTGCCCGGGGTCCCGGTGCAGTTGGAAGCTCGGAGGTGGGGCGGGGGTGCCAGGGGAGCGGCGCCGCGAGCACAGGGGAACGGGCAAGTCGTGGGGCAGCGGCAGCAACTGCAGGAACTGCCGTTGCAGCAGCCTCCTCGGCCGCCTCCCCGGGTTCCCCGGGAAAATGGCTGTGGGGCTGGCCGCGCCGCTAAGTTTGCTTCCGCGCGGCGAGGAGCGGGCTGCCCTGGGGGAACCGGCCCCCAACTCCGCGCTGCGTCCCCCCTGGAGAAGCCGGTGGCAGGACCCGAGGGGCTGGGGCTTGGAGCCTCTCCGAGCGCTACAAAAAGTTGAGGCGGGCGCGGGGAGGAGGCGGTGGCTGCCGCTGTGCGGCTCCCCTCCCCTCCCACACCCCGTCCCGGCCGCCTCCCCTCCTCCTCTCCGCCCCCCAGCCCCCTCCCCCTCGCGGGTCTCCCCGCACCCCCGCGGCTACGGGCTGAAGGCTGGGGTGGCCCCCTTCCCCTTCGGGGCGAGGAAGCGCTTCTCCTTCCTGAAATGGTGCAGAGTGAAGGAAGCAGAGCAATGGCGCCGTGACACTCCGCTGCCGCCACCGCGGGCCGGGGCGGGCCGAGGGGGCCGAGCGGCGGAGGCGGGGCGCGGGCCTAAGTGTCGGGAGTATCGGGGGGGCGGGGGTGGGGGGGGGGTGGGCGACGGAGCGGAGGCTCGGCGACCCCCCGCCGGGTGGACGGGGGAAAGCCGGTGACACGCGCCCCCTCCCCCTGCGCGACCCGTCCTGGGGCTGGGACTTGGGCATTCCCGGTCCGAGTGGCGGGCGCGGCGGGGGCGCGGTGGGCCGCTGGCGAAGTCCGGGGCGGACCCGGCTGCCCTTTGGCGCCCCTGGGCTTCTCGCTGCCTCCTTTGCCCCCACGTCCTGGCTGCCCTGCGAGGGGATCGGGTCCCTTCGCCGGTGAGGCTGCCGCCCCTCCCCGCCGCCGTTTGTTTACTTTCTTTTCCTGGGTCGCTCCCGCTGGGGGCTGATTCCGTGCCTGTCTCCCCCCTTGCTGTGCTTTCAGCGCCGGCGAAGCTCGCTCGTGGAGCTGGAACCCCACAGGTCACCGGTTAAAATGAAGGTAAGTCGCCTCGGCCCCGCTCCGAGCTGGGGCTCGCCCTGGCACTGCCTGTCGTGAGTGAGCTTGGTGCGGTGGAATGTCATTTTTTTTCCTCCTTAAAACCGATTTCCTCTGCGAAGCTGCACTTCACGAAAAGCGAGGAGGACGCGTTGAATGGGCGAGGAATGAAGCCGTGTGTGTAAATTCAGTCTGGCCAGCCCCTCTCTGAAGCAGTTCCCACTTTGGAAGGGCTGGGGCAGCCTTTCAGTTGTCCGTGGGGTTAGCATTTTTAAACGCTTCCTGTGTTGGCAGCAACCTTCGCAGAAGTCGAGCTTTTGTTCTGTTTTAGGAGATTTAAAAAAATTGTTTTTTCGTCCCCAGTGCCAGTGCAATTTGCTAGGAAGAGTATATAGATTGAGGAAGAGAGGTATTTCTGCTGGGGATAAAGGGAAATTATGCACTACCAAGATTAAAGTTGAACTAAAACGAAGCACAGTTTTTGCAGTCAATGTCTTTCAACCTGTGTCCACTCAAAAGATACATTTTCTTCGGAAAATAACTAATAGAAAGGCAAACTGAGCAACATATTGATATCTAAAAGCGGAACACTGGCAGCCTAACATTGTGAGGTCCATGACATTAAACTCTTCAGGTTGGATATTTTATTATGGAAGGCATTCTTTTTTTCCCTTTTGCATTCTTTGTAAATCCACCAACTTTAAAAGGTGCCAGATACTTGACTCCTGGATCAAACAGGTGTATTAAGCTTTGAAATGTGTATATACCTTTTTTCCAAGATTCTCTGTTGCTTCTTTAGCTTCTTGCATTAGGTAACTCATCTAATCTCTAATATTATAAGGAGAAGTGAAAACCTTGTTCTCCTTTTTTCTACTAAAAATGTATCTTCGAAGTGTACACTTTCTTTGCATGTAGCGATGTTGAATTGGGTCTAGCTTTTGGGAAAAAAGGGACAGAATGTCAAGTTGAGATAGTGAGCATTACTCTCTAGATTAAAATTTATAGTAGAAGAACATTTTTCATATCTTTTCATTGTTCTGATCATGGCCATTAGATAACCTTTAATGTCACTTATTTTTTTAAAAATCATTTTATTGGGGGCTCATACAACTCATCACGATCAATACACCCATCTATTGTAAGCAGACCACATTTGTAAATTTGTTGCCATCATCATTCTCGAAGCGTCCTCCTTGTACTTAGGCTCTTGGTATCAGCTCCTCATATCTCTCGTCCCTCACCACTCCGTCTCTCTCAAGTGACGCTTATTTTTTATGCCCAGATGATCAGCGTGGTAATCTAGATAGGGCTAGAAAGGTCTTTCATAAGCCTTTCACGTGCAGCTTTCAACCAAAGAATTTTTCAAATCTCATTATCAAGAGAATTGTCTTCATTTCCTATCCGTGTAGTTATATTATGTCCAAGATATTGCCTTTATGGAGTTATGTTAATAAATCTTTAATTGCATATTGTTAGTGTTAATTTTAATAGCAGTCTTTTAAGAAGGCCATCAATAAGTGGCTTAAAGTTCTGTGTGAAATTTATAGAGAATGTGCCTTTCCTCTTTTTTCTTATTTTTCTATTATATGAATTTTAAAGCTGTTAGGCTATTTCCTATTTGGAAAAAAACCTGTTTCCTTATTGATAATTTGCAATTACACCTGCCATTTTATCTTAGATGACACTTGTATACAGAAAGGACTGTTAATAAAAGCATTCGCTTCTAGGATAGTTTTCAAATTAATGATATTGATAAGCATTCTTGTTATTTTAATATAGGACTTCTAAATGAGCCGAGACTAAAAGTAAGGAAAGTAACAGTGACGTTTACAGTTTGTGATCTTTCCTTCAGGCGGCGGACGAGCCTGCCTACCTGACAGTGGGAACTGATGTCAGCGCCAAGTACCGAGGTGCCTTCTGTGAGGCAAAGATTAAGACTGTGAAAAGGCTGGTGAAAGTTAAGGTAACTCCCCCACACTCCTAAAGTGTCAGCTTTTTGGTTTGGGATTGAAGAGAGTTGGGAAGAAGAATCCAGCATTTATTGGATTATAACTGTACGTAAAAAAAGCACATGAAGAATTGAAAAATAGAGAACTCAGTGTGAAATTATTTCAAAATGCCTTTCCCAAAACACACTGCTCATATGTACTAATGTTTGAATCTTCCTTGTTTATGGCAGTTGTGTTAACTTGTTTTTTTGGGGGGAGGGTATCAAGTCAAGTTGTTTTTAAAAAAATACATCTGTGAAAGATATGTATTTGAAAGAAGTTAATATCAAGAAGGTCCCCTGGCCCAGTCCAATTCAAGTCCACAGAGCTGAGGCTACCCGTGACCCTCGTTAGGGGTTCTCACCTTTGGGAAGGTTTAGGTAGAGATGATTTTAACCCTAATGGCTTAGTGGGTTAAGTTCTAGACTGAGAGCTGCAAGGTTAGCAGTTCAAACCCAGCAACTGCACTAAGGGAGAAAGACGAGGCTTTCTGCTCCCTTAAGTAGAGATGGTTTCGCAGGTTAGGTCAGAACAGTGTAGTGGGAATAGGGTTTTCAAGGTAGTGTCAAGAATACTTCAAGAACTATTTTATTTTTTTGTTTTGTTTTGTTTTTTTGTGGCATCACTGCCCTGGTGGGAGTAGGAAGAACTTTAGTATTATTTTTGTTGTTGCTGTTGTTGTTTTTTGTTTTTTGGGCATCACTGCCCTCTGGTGGTCGTGGGCACTATCCAGCGCTGCTCTGGTGAGCCACCGCTGGCTTTGAACCGCAGCCCCGCACGCAACCACTTATGCCACCGGGGCTCAGCCAGAACTTTATTTATTTTTTTGGGGGAGGGGCATCACTGCTCTCGGTGGTGGGAGGAGGAGGCCCAGCCCCACTGCTGGAATTGAACCTCCGTCCCAGTGGGCCGCAGTCCCGCGCACAACCACTGCGCCACCGGGGCTCAGCCGAGAACTTTATTTTTAAGATACGCTTTTGGCTAGAAAAGAGTGAACGTATTATATAGTGGAACTGTGTGAAAAAATCATGACTTGAGCCGAATGTGACCAATGAGGCCTGTTGGGCTGATAACCCGCAAGATCAGTCACCACCAAATGCACCAAAGCTGCTCGGGAAGAGCAAGGTGAGGCTTTCTATTCAGTAAGATTTCTTCTCTGCCCATAAAGTTGCTTACTAGAAAATTGAAACAGATCTGATGCTTTCATCATTGAATGAAGAGGAAGGACAACTGTAATGGGAAAAATTGAAATTGGTGCAAGAGAAACACTTCGGAAGCGGAGGGAGCCCCGTCAGGAGTGCGTGTGGGAGATTGGGTGATTGCCCTGACTGGGGTAGGATGCAGCTTTCAAAGAGCTGGGCTTCGGTACCCTCTTGGGCAGCACAGCAGTGTTTTTGACTGTTCAGAGATTTGGTGCCTGTGCACAGTACACCCTGCCCTTGTTTTCTAAAGCATAGGTTAAGTTTTTAATCAGGCGTTGACCGTTAATCGCCCCCCCCCCCCCCCCCCCCCCACTGTTGGTTATCATCCTGGTTCACTTACATTTTGCAGAATTGGATACGTTCCAGTTTTGCTTTGTTGATCATGACTAAATGAGGAAGAATCAGCTTGAAACTTTATTTAAAAACAAATGAACGGGAGCTGAGCCCCAGTGGTGTAATGGTTGTGCATGGGACTGCGGCCCACTGGGAAGGAGGTTCAGTTCCAGCTCCACAGGAGCAAAGGCTGGGCCTCCTACTCCTACCACCAGAGGGCAGTGATGCCTAAAATAAAAAAAAAAACAACAAATGAACAGAACTAATAATCATAGTTAATGTCTCTAAAATATTACTGTTTTTGTGTTTATAGTAATTTTACTATGTAAATATATTTTAAGTTTCCATTTTCCAGTGCTTATTGTAAATATTGATATTATGGAGCTATAAAATATAGTTTATGAAAGGGTTTGTTAGACATCCCAATAGATTTGGTTTAACCCTTCAGAGTTTTCAGTGTAGCTATCATCACATTGTATTATTACCAGGAAATCACTATTGGATTACCTGCAGTTTTGCAATTTGCTTTTTTTCATCAAAAATACCATGTTTTCGGCTGAGCCCTGGTGGCCTAGGGGTTGTGTGTGGGACTGTGACCCACAGGGTTGACAGGTCAAATCCAGCAGCAGCTCTTCAGGAATAAGGCTGGGCTTCCTACTTCTACCAGGGCACTGATGCCACAAAAACAAAACAAAACAAAAAACCAAAATACCATGTTTTCCTACCAGAAAAAAAGTGCTGTGGAAGGAAAAAGAAGTCTGACTTGTTTTATTTCCAGTAGAGATATACATCAGCTATATACCAGGATTTCAAATTTTATTAGTGAGTAAATAAACTAGGAGAATATGATTTCTATGGTCAATAAAAAGATTAGTCTGTGATTTGGTATAAAATTTCTGTTTAAAATTTAATTTACCTATCTAACTTTTCTCTCAGTGTTTATAAGTTTAACAATTTATTTTTCTCAGATTTCTTTTACATTTTATAGGAAATTTATACGTGGGATTTTTCCATGTCAGCTTGACCAGATTTGTTTAGTAAATATTTAGTTAGGATTATGTGAAGTCTTTACGCTTTTAAAATTTTGGTTGTTGAAGTCATGGTTTGAGGAGTCTAGAATTTGAATTTGGGGGGGAGGGGGGGCAATTGCTCAGTTGTGGTTACTTCCACTAAGTATTTGGGAAGAACTGCAGCTTATAAGCAGTCCTAGTGGCACAGTGGTTAAAACACACAGCTGCTAACTAAAAGTTACTGGTTTGATTCCATTTGCTACTCTGTAGGAGAAAGATGTAGCGGTTTGTGTCCATAATGACTTATGACTTTGGGGGCTCTCTGAGCTGTTTCTACACTGTAAGATCATTATGAGTTAAAATCAACTCTAGTAGAAAAGATCTTTTTTTTGTAACAGTTGCAGGTTATGATTGTTACTCACATTTACTTTATAAAGTATCAGTTCTCGGTTTATTTTATTTTCCTTACAGGCAAAAGAGGTTGCTACTAGTTTTTTATAAACTTGATGACAATCATGTTCTTTTATGACTTGTCTATAAAGAAGAGTAAAGGCAGTTTTTTGTGATGATCCCTGGGAGGTATAGTAATTACACATTAGGCTGCTTACTGCAAGGTCAGCAGTTGAAAACCACCAGCCTCTCCAAGGGAGAGAGAAGAGGCTGTCTTCTCCCATAAAGAGGTACTGGCTTGAAAAGACACAGGAGGAAGGTCTATCCTGTCTTACAGTGTGTGGCATCATAAATTGGACTCGACTAGGTAGCAATGTTAGTAAGTGTTCCATAGTCTGTTCATTCATTAAACAAACATTTATTGCTTATAACATACACTGACACTTGGTAACTAGTAGGGCTATTGCAACAAAGGCCAGCTCCAGCCCTCGAGCGAGGTTAATGAGAGAGACAATAAACAGATGCAAGACAGTGTAATAAGAATTAAACTCCAGGCCTGAGCCCCTGTGGCGTAAGTGGTTGAGTGCGGCACTGCGGCCCGCGGCCTTGGCAGTTCAAATCCAGCGGTGTCTCTCAGGAGCAGCACTGGGTAGCTCCTGCGACCACCAGAGGCAGTGATACCCCCCCAAAAAAACCATAAAAACCCGAAAGGATTAAACTCCAGTCCACGGCCATACCACCCTGAAGGTGCCTGATCTCGGAAGCTAAGCAGGGTTAGGTCTGGTTAGTACTTGGATGGGAGAAGAATTAAACTCCACTTAACAGGGTTCTAAGAAAGCCTAGAGTTATTTCATCATTTAAAAGTAACATCAATTGTGCAAAATTGTCTTTCAGGTACTCCTAAAACAGGATAATACTACACAGTTGGTTCAGGATGATCAAGTAAAGGGCCCTTTAAGGGTATGTATGTTCTACAGTTTAAAATATGAAATCATGGTTCATAAATTGAGGCCATTTACTGAGTTTTATATTAATAAATTAAACTATTTAGAGATGTTAATTTTTTTTTAAAGTTCAAATAAGGCATGTCTTTTAGTCTACATCTTGATATTGCCATGACTATATCTTAGATTAAGAACATTACATAGTCATTTGTTTTGAATTCTTGGACTGAATACCTCATTTTGATTTTTACATTGTATCTATTTACTCTGCTAAGTCATATGTTAGTATTATAAGCCTGACTCTTCAAGTTTCTGATTCATCAGTTAAACTGTGTCATAATTTGTGGATAAAGGTTGTGAATACCTGACCTATGTTTTCCATTCATTTCTGTCCAATTGTTTATATAAAGAAATCTTTGTTATTCCAGAGTGCAACTTTGCTTAATAATCTAGTGTACAAAGGTCTGACAACTAAAAGGTCAGATGGTCCATCTCTTTGTCTCTACAAGAGAACTTTTAGCTGAAGAGCTCTATGAATGCAAACATTGAAACCAGTATTTTATATTTTTATGAAAAATTAAAGCTGTTTTTGCTACATTAGTGGTTTCACAATTTTTGTATTTGGCAAAGTTTTCGATGGCATAGTGAAAAAAAATGCCAAAATGTTAAAAGACTGGGTTCTCTCCTGGAGTCTTCACAAATTCTTTTCTCTTTTGAAGCCACATTTTCCAATGTGTGAAATGGGGAGATGATATAGATAATAGACTACAGCACTTGGGGGCTCAAAATAAATAAAGAGCTATTAATATAGCACTAAGTAAAAAAAAATAAAAAAATAGAAAAGAACTAAGTTAATGTAAAGTAAAACTATCATAAACATTATTATTTTTAAACTCAGATTGTTTAGTTGGGGACAGGGGGTGTAGTTTGAATTGCATTTTAAAATTGTCCTTTTAAGAATTTGGATGTTATGTTTTAGGTCGGAGCCATTGTTGAAACAAAAGCATCTGATGGATCCTTTCAAGAAGCTATTATCAGCAAGTTGACGGATGCTAGTTGGTATACAGTAGGTAAGCAGCGGAGTGATTTTTAACTCGTAGATTTATACTTTTATATTCTAGATAATGAATTATTGTGTCCCAGAGAACTATGTTGTGTTCTTTCATGCCAACTTATAAGATATAGTTAGATAAATGTGTAATGATGGCCTGCTGGTAATGATATTAACTATTATAGTAACTGGGTCATTTATTGTTATGTCACCCATGAATGTGTTCTTTTTTTTTTAAGAATACCTTGATGCTTCTATTTAAGGAAGTTAAATTACAGTGTTATTTTTCTCTCAAAAGAAGTCAATAAATGTAAACGTTAGTAGTATGGATAGTCAGAATTTTTCTGTAATTACAATTCAGATTACATAACTACAAACTTTTATTATATTAAATAGTGCTACTTATTTTACTTACATAAGTATAAACTAGTTGTTACCGGAGAATTTGCAAACTGAAAAATTTTTTTCATCATTTTACTGGGGGCTCTTACTGCTCTTAAAACATTCCATACATCACTTGTCTCAAGCGTATTTTTCCATGTTTTCTCCTTGACCGCTTGATAAAGGATAGGGTCCTCTTTTTTCCCCCTCCCTCCCTCCTTTTTTTTTTTTCTTTTTTTTGTTGCTGAAAATTTTGTTACAGTGAGATGGGTCTGGGTTTCAGCTCTGAAGAAATATATGTTACTATTATGAATTAAAGTCAAACTGGTACTTAAATAGTTGCTGTCATTTGTAATGGTGAACTTTTAAATTCTAATGTTAGTTTCTTTTTAACTACATAATTCTGTGCATAATTCACCATCTTTCTTTTACAAGGATCTATATTGCAGCTGTTTGGGTTCTGCATTTATGTCTTGATGTAAGTGGTTTGATTTTAATGATACATGTTCCATCTGGAAGGAAAAGAAATGACCTTTTAGGGGTAGTGTTTAAAAGCATCAGCCATATGAAAAAATCTAGTCTTATCTTGGAGATTGAGGTTGTGTTTATTTGCTTTGTTTTGTTTTGTTTTTGTTTTTGTGGGCCTCACTGCCCTCTGGTGGTCATGGGAGCCACCCAGTGCTGCACCTGAGAGCCGCCGCTGGATTTGAACTGCTAAGCCCCTGGGCCGCAGTCCCGCACTCAACCACTTACGCCACCAGGGCACAGCGATTTTGAAAATATATAAGACTGTTATTTTTTTTTTTAATTTTTATTTTGGGGGCATCACTGCCCTCAGGTGGTGGGAGTAGGAGGCCCAGCCTTTACTCCGTGGAGCTGGAATCGAACCTCCATCCCAGTGGGCCACAGTCCCGCGCACAACCACTACGCCACCGGGGCTCAGCCTATAAGACTGTTATTAATTTGTGTTCGGCTACAGTTGATAAACCAGTTTTGAAAGAGATTATATGTCTCATATGACTCCAATTGTAGGTCTGCTAATAGTACTTTTACCTTTAGCAGTAAATAACCTCTTGTTTGCTTTTTTATACTTTTAGCAAAGAAGTATTTTCTTTTCCTATCAGAAAGCAGTGCCTCCTTTGTTGTTTGTTCATTTGGCAGTCCTTGCATTAAAGATAGGAGTCTGTTACGTATGGAAGTAGATGATCTATTCAGAAGGTATCAAGTAGGGTTTACATTACCTCTCACATGAATGTTGTTACTTCCTTCGCACATTCTTCTTTTTTTTTCTCATTTCACACATTATTCTACCCATAATAAAGAATATACGTGGGCTGTGCCCCAGTGGCGTAGTGGTTGTGCACTGCAGCCCACTGGGATGGAGGTTCAATTCCAGCAGCGGCTCCACAGGAGCAAAGGCTGGGCCTCCTACTCCCACCACCAGAGGGCAGTAATGTCCAAAAAAAACAAAAAATAAATAAAGAATGTACGTGAACTTAGCCTTTTCTTCAAAATTCTGATTGCTTTTGAAGGTTATTTAAAAAGAGAAAGCTAAGAAATACAATTAATGAAAATGCACACTGGAACATTTTTATTTGGTACTGCAATTGATTTAATGATAAAACCCTCTGGAAAAAGATTTTATGTTTGATAGTATCTGTTGGTCTTATATTCTCATTTTCCTTCCTCGTATTTTTTTTTGCGTGTCTGTGTATGTCCCACCATCATCATCTTTTTTTTGTAGGAACTCAAAAAAGCGTCAGAACTGTTAAGACTTTATGATTTTGTATTCTTATGCACAATAACACTAAAATTATTTTAAAATAGAGTTTGTGATAGGTTGGTGATTCTGAACTTTTAAAAATAAAATGGTTTGCTCATGAGACTTTCTGGTACCAAAAGAATTTTACTTGTGGAAAAAAAAACAATATTATGAAAGAATAAGAAAAAATAATTATAATTGTAATAACAGTTGTCTAGGGCACTGTTAATCATGCACAGATCAGTGGTGTAATTGTTAGAGGTGGTTGTGTTTTATTCTATAATTATGTTTTTTTGTTTTTTGGGGGCATCACTGCTCTCTGGTGGTGGGAGTAGGAGGCCCAGCCCCAC
Organism: Nesogale talazaci; assembly: GCA_004026705.1. Classification (NCBI taxonomy): domain Eukaryota; kingdom Metazoa; phylum Chordata; class Mammalia; order Afrosoricida; family Tenrecidae; genus Nesogale; species Nesogale talazaci. The sequence goes on from PVJH01015314.1 coordinate 20,184, forward strand.
TGCTGGAATTGAACCTCCATCCCAGTGGGCTGCAGTCCCGCGCACAACCACTACACCACCGGGGCTCAGCCTTTATAATTATGTTTTTAAGTAGTTATTAATATCTGTATTAGGGCCGTTAAGGCAGAGCTGCTTTTTTTTGGAATAACTGATTTTGTGATATGTGTTTTCGGAGATTTTAATTCTTTCTTCATTGTTTGTTGAATGTAAGACAGTCTAATTTAGTTGTGTTTAAGAGGAAGAACTGGTTTAACGTAGAAAATGTTGAAGAAGTTGGACATTTTAATCAAGATTCTAGGAAAAATAAGTTTATTATTTAGAGGCAATAGTTTCATTTAAGAAAATAAAAAACAACTGTAGTATAAGTTAAAAGAGTAAACTTCAGAATTTCTCTTCATTAAAACTAACTTGTTAAGAATATTGAGTATTCAAGGCTTGAAGTCTTTTATGGACAAAATGCTGAACAATGTAAGAAGACACAAAATCACTGTACCAAAAAGAATTGGTCAGTGCTCATGAGGTGAAGTAGTGTATGATATTGAAGGAAGAAGTCCAAGACGCACTGAAGACATTAGTGAAAAATAAGACTCCAGAAATTGAGGGTACCAATTGAAATGGTTCAGAAAGTGGATGCCAGACTAGAAGTACTCACTCGTCTATGTTAAGAAATTGCAAGGCAGCTACTTGGCTGCTTGTCTGAAAGTGATCCGTGTTTTGCCTATTCTAGAGACAGGTAATCCAAAATCCTAAACAGTAGCATTTGTCTCCCATGCAAGGAAGATTTTACTAGAGATATTCAAAAGCAGTTGCAACTGCCAGGAATTTCAAGTCAGATTCAGAAGAGCAAATGGGGCTGAGCCCCGGTGGCGTAGTGGTTGTGCGCGGGACTGCGGCCCACTGGGATGGAGGTTCAATTCCGGCTCCCAGGAGCAAAGGCTGGGCCTCCTACTCCCACCACCAGGGCAGTGATGCCTTAAAAAAAAACAAAAAAAAAAACAGAAGAGCATATGGAACACAGGATGTCACTGCTGATATTAGAAATGTAACTTGGCTGAACGTAGAGAGTAAGACAAAGATGTTTACCTGTGTTTAATTGACTAGGAAGAGGCATTTGATTGTGTAGATCATGACACATTGTGGAAGAAAAGGAGTTATGGAATGCTTACTAGCCTCATACAGAACTGGCACTTAGGGCTGAGCCCCGGTGGCGTAGTGGTTGTGCGCGGGACTGCGGCCCACTGGGACGGAGGTTCAATTCCAGCAGTGGGGCTGGGCCTTCTACTCCCGCCACCGCAGAGCAGTGATGCCCCCCTGCCCAAAAAAAAAAAGAACTGGCACTTAGACCCAGAGGCAGTTAATTAAACCAAAAATGTGATTTACTGCACAGTTTAAAATCAGGAAATGTGTGCCCTAAGATTGTAGTTTTTACTATACTGACTCAGCTTGTGTGCTGAGCAAATAATCTATCAAACTGGATTGTATAAATAAACATAGCATCTGGATTGGTGAATGGCTCAGTAAAAGCGTACAATATGCCGATGATGCACCCACGCTGACTGAAGACAGGACACGAAACCCTTAAAAATGGAAATCAAAGACTACTGTCTTTTGTATGGATTACATCTCAACAGAAAGAAAGCAAAAGTTCTCATATTTGCACTACTGAGCAACTGCATGATAAATGAAGACATGGTTGAGTTTGTCAAGGATTTCATTTTACTTGGCTTTCCAATCATACTCATAGAAACAGCAGTCAATAAATAAGCAGTGGCGGGCTGAGCCCCGGTGGCGTAGTGGTTGTGCGCGGGACTGCAGCCCACTGGGATGGAGGTTCGATTCCGGCTCACAGGAGCAAAGGCTGGGCCTCCTACCCACCACCAGGGCAGTGATGCCTAAAAAAAAAAAAAAGAAAGAAAGAAAATAAGCAGTGGCATTGGGAAAAACTGCAAAATAAAGGGAAAAAAATCTCTTTAAAATGTTAAAATACCAAGGTATCTAGTTAAGTGCAAAGGTAGGCTTGATCGGAACCATAGTATTTTCAGTTACCTCATATGCATGTGAAAGCTGGACAGTTAATAAAAAAAACTTTGAATTATGGTGCTGGCAAAAAATACTAAATATAAAGATGAGTGAGCAAATCTGTCTTAGATGAAGTACACAGAAATGCTGCTTAGAAGTAAGTGTGGTCAGAACAGCCAACGCACAGAGAGGACCAGATGCAACGTAGAATTCGGATCTGATAGTGGGAAGGAGGAAGCATTGAACTAGAGGAAAGTTGTATGTTTCATCATTGGTATACTTTCTATACCAAGCAAGACAAGACATCTTTTGCTGACCCAAGGCCCTACTGGGGACAACCCTGGAGGCATAGTGCTGGGCTTGTAGACGCTCGTCTCTTCCACACAGGGGAAAGCACTAAGGATGTGCAGCAGAGCAGTGGGGGTGGGGCGGAGGTGGGGCAGAACATGGAGGTCTGGAGGGAGAGCCAAGGATAGATTTGGGGACCAGGGTGGAACCCCATCAGACTCAGCCAGAGGTAACTCCTAGAGGTCAACAAACAGACCTTGAACTATTTACAGGTTTTGCTTTTTTTGTAATTCTCATTTATATATATTTTCTGGACATTGTTTTTTTTTTCTTGTTATAGTTGTTTAATTTTCTTTTGTCGCTTCATTTTGCTGTGTCTTGTTTTTTTGTGCATCGTTTCATCTCTGCAGATCTATCTAGATAAGATAGACTGGATGATCAGTCTGGAGGAGAACACGACGTGACTGTTGGTCCCAGGGCGATATGGGAGGGGGGAGGTGAGGGAAAGGAGGTGGTGTTGACCAACCTATGGACCAGGGAACAATATTTGATTCAAAATCAGTGGCAAGGAGCGAGTGAGAGACCTGGTCGGGATTGATCAAGGGTAGGGTGACAGAGGAATTACTGAAACCCAAATGAAGGCTGAGCACAATAGTGGGACAAGAGGGAAGTATAAGGAACCATAGGAGGGATATAGGCAAAGGGCATGTATAGAGGTCTAAATACATGCATGTACATAGGTAAATCTATACGATGAAGGGGAAATAGATTTATATACACATATTTATAGGCTCAGTATTAAGGCAGCGGATGGCAGCAGCCTCCACTCGGGTGCTTCCTCAATGCAAGAATACTTTGTTCTATTAAATTGGCATTCCATGGTGCACTCCTTCCCGACATGATTGTGAAGACAAAAGTGTGCATAGGCAGTGGTGGTGAAGAAAGCTGATGGTGCCGGCTATCAAAGATATAGCATCTGGGGCTGAGCCCCGGTGGCATAAGTGGTTGAGTGTGGGACGGTGGTCTGCGGTCTTGGCGGTTCAAATCCAGTGGCGGCTCTCAGGAGCAGCGCTGGGTAGCGCCCACGACCACCAGAGGCAGTGATACAACCCCCCCCCCCCAAAAAAAAAAAAAGAAAGAAAGATATAGCATCTGGGGGTCTTAAAGGCTTGAAGGTAAACAAGTGACCATCTAGCTCAGAAGCAACAAGGCCCACATGGAAGAAGCACACCAGTCTGTAATCATGAGGTGTTGAAGGTATCAGGCATGAAGGAATTAAAAATTTTATTAGTTAAATGAGGGAGAGTATAGGTTGGGGACCCAAAGTCCATCTCTACGTTATTGACTTTTCCTTACAGAGCGGTCGCAGGGAGAAGACAAACTAGTTAAGGTGTAGTATAGCAATGATGAAACAGACAACTTTCCTCTAGTTCAATGCTTCCTCCTTTCCACTAACATGATTCCAATTTCTACCTTACAAAGCCAACTAAGATCAGAGGATGTACACAGATAGGAACCAGAAACAGGGAATCCAGGACAGACGATCCCTTCAGGACAGTGACAGAGAGTAGTAATAATGGGGGTGGGGGGGTGGGGGGAAGGTGGGGTAGAAAGGAGGAACTGATTGTAAAGATCTACATTATAACCTCCTCCCTGAGGTACAGACAATGGGGAAATGGGTGTAGGGAGACTTCAGACCATATAATATATGACAAAGTAATATTAATTTATAAAATTTATAAATTTGTGAAGGTGGGGTGTTGTGAGGGGGAAAATGAAGAGTTGATGCCTAGGGCTTAGAAAGCGAATGTGATGAGAATGATGAGGGCAGTGGATATACAGTTGTGCTTGACACACAGTGGACTTACGTATGAATTGTGAAAAGAGTTGTATGAGCCCCAAATAAAAGAAAAAAAAAGAGTGATGAGAATTTGTTGAGTTGAAACTGACTTTTTATGGCAGTGCGTCTGGTTTTTGTTTGGTGTGTCTTCTGTGCACACTTTTACCTATCTGAAATAAGAGACCTGATTATGGTCTCTTCATAGTGCGGGCCTCTCTTCTAGGCGCAGTCTCATGTTAATTAGCTTTGCAGTGTTAGGTGCTAAAATCAGAGTTTATGGCTGGAAATATAAATATAAATATGTTAATCAAACAGGTAAATGCACTCCTATGCTGTGAGTTCGAAATGCTCAATGGCTGTGAAGAATTTGGGAAATACGAGTAACTGTCAAATCTCTTCAGTTTTCCAGAAAATTTAAGCATAACTTCCAAGTAGTATGATTTTTTTTCTTTGTTTTTTTCCCCCCTGCATCTCTGCCCAGGTGGGAGTAGGAAGCCCAGCCTTGCTCCTGGAGAGCTGCTGCTGGATTTGAACCATCAACTCTTTGGACCACAGTCCCGCACACAACCACTGTGCCACCAAGGGACAGCTGATTTTTCTTTTTTTTAAAGGACAGTTAAAGGCAAATAAAGCTTCCATGCAGTTGCCGTTTTTTGGTTTTTAGAGTGTTTCTTTGGTTTTCATGTGTTTCTAGTATTTCTTTGGGTCGATCTTTATTTCTAAGCTATATAATTTTTGTGCTTGTAATTTTAGAATTTGGAACCAGAACTTTTAATTTATTATGTTAGTGTGTAGAAACAGTAGAACAGACCAACAGTGTCAAAGATATAGTAAAGTTTTGCTATTGAGGAAAAGAGTCATTCTTTTTTTAAAAGGTTTTTTTCTTATTTTAGGATTGCAGATAATTTACTTATAATGATTAGGTTGGTAATGGGTTTAGAAAGTTACCTAGAGATAAAAACTGAAGGAGAGACAGTTAGGGGCAGACTTTGGAGTTGTGTGTGTTTATCAGAATAAAATGTGATTTTGCAAATTTTGAAAAATTAATGTTTTTTTGCAGATTAAACTGTAAATAATAATAGGCTTCTGTGTGATTGCATTTACCTTTAGTTCACTTATGTACATATATTTTCCAATGTCTTTTGCTTATTATAGTGTTTGATGATGGTGATGAGCGAACACTGAGACGTACCTCTCTGTGTCTGAAAGGGGAGAGACATTTTGCAGAGAGTGAGGTGAGGTAACATGGACGGGCTTTGGGCTTGAACAAGAGGTACTGGCCAATAAATGCAATGTAGACTCAATTACTCTGTTTCTTACCCAGACGCTTGACCAGCTTCCATTAACAAATCCAGAACATTTTGGAACTCCAGTTATTGCAAAAAAGACAAACAGAGGAAGAAGATCTTCCCTTCCTGTGTGAGTTTTTCCCCATGTGAATTAATAACTTTAATTTAAAATAAATTTGATTAACCTTTTAATAGCAGCATGTATTTTCATATTAGATCTTTTACTTGAATAGATCTGGCCTTAAATTATTCTTAAATCATACATTTGTTTTTCCAACAATTATCGCTGTTGTCTTGTAAAAGATTTTTTCTTTTCAGTGGCACTGCCAAGTTCCTTTACTGCCGTGATAGTTTCTCTTATATGTATCTTTTACAGTTTTTTGTTATTCTCCACGTAAAAATGGCAAGGCTACGACAGTGAACTCCCATATTCTTTTCATCTATTAACTTTCTTGCCACATTGACTTTCTCACTGTCTATATGTGTATATATCTTATGGCTAGTTTTGATTTTATTGAGAAAAAAGATGAGACTGTCTGATCCCATAAAGATTCTTTTTCAAATCCTAGAGAGTTCTCTCTGTCTTACAGGGTTATAAGTGTAATTGGCTTGACAACAGTGGATTTGGGTTTTGATTTTTTTAATTAATTTTATGTTGCTGAGATAATTAAAATGAAAGTATAATCACACCGTTTCTATACATAAATGCCTAGGAAAAAAGAGTGTTCTTTTTTTTTTTTTTGGCCATCACTGCCTCTGGTGGTTGTGGGCGCTACTCAGTGCTGCTCCTGAGAGCTGCTGCTGGATTTGAACCGCCAAGCCCGTGGGCCGCCACCGGGCCTCAGCCTGAGTGTTCTTTTATATAACCATGAATTCTCAAATTCCATAAGTAGACCATATATAGACTTGTTACCTAAGTTTGTCAATATGTCAAAATTTTCCAATTCCAATAATAGCCAAGTCTTGAATTTTAATTCAAGATCATGTATTACATTTATTTTATATAATTCTGTTTTTTGGGGGGCATCACTGCCCTCTGGTGGGAGGAGACCCAGCCTGGCTCCTGGAGAGCTGCTGCTGGATTTGAGCAGCCAACCCAGTGGACTGCAGTCCCGCACACAACCACAACGCCACCGGGGCTCAGCCCCATATTTTATATAATTCTTAATATTCCTTTATCCTGGAACAATTCCTTAGCCTTTGTCATTTTTCATGAAGTAGAGATTTTTTTTTTTGATAAAAGAATACAATTCGGGCTGAGCCCCGGTGGCGTAGTGGTTGTGCCCGGGACTGCGGCCCACTGGGATGGAGGTTCAATTCCAGCAGTGGGGCTGGGCCTCCTACTCCTACCACCGGAAAGCAGTGATGCCCCCCCCCCCCCAAAAAAAAAAAAAAAAGAATACAATTCATAGGTTTTGTGAACAAGAGCCATGGTTATGTACTGGTTAAGCGCTTGATTGCTAACCAAAAGATTAGTGGTTTGAACCGACTAGCTGCTCTTGGAGAAGATAATGCAGCCTGCTCCCATAGAGCAGTGGTAACCTTAGGGAATGATTTTGCTCTGCCCTTTAAAGTCACTCACTGTCAGCATTAACTTGATGTGTTTCCTTCTCCAATATAAAGCTGTCTGCTTATTTCCTTTTTAGATATAGACTGTACATTTTAATAGTTGTATTTCATAAGCAATGTTGTCCTTCTTTCAGTATGATCTTAACAAGAGTCACATGTTATCTTTTGCCTGATAATTGGTGACTGTAGCTCTCGACACCGGATTAAAGTGGTGCATGTCAAATTTCTCTTAAGGTTGTAATTATTTTCCTTTAATAATTTATAAGTAATCTATGTGGTATTACTTTGTAATCATTTAAGTATGTTCTTTTCCATCAAGCTTTTGCACAATATTTAGCATCTATTGATAATATTGCATGAGTCGATTAACTCTGAAAGTAGAAAAGTTATTTTTAAAATTTTCATCCCTTATACATTAGTTATCTTTCAACTTCAAGAAAATCTTATCATTTTGGATTTGCAGATCTTTAAATAATATTTTATTGTTTTAGATGAAAATTGGTGTAGTGGATTAGTTTTCCAGTTAGCAATTTTCTTACAAATTCCGTTATAAATTTTGATGTCAGCATTTTGTTTATTCTATTTGGATTTTTCTAGCTTTCTTGCACCTTTTAGCCTCTCATCTTCGCTTTTGGGTAAACGATTGCTGGGAGCCATTTGGTGCTTAAGAGAGTACACTTAAAGGGTGATGGCATCAAAATCAAGTTCAGTGGTCATCTTAGAAAGATATTGGGCTGACTTTTTTTTTTTTAGTAGTTTAAGAGTTCAGGGCTACATTTTTCTCCCATTCTCTCAGGGGCCCTCGATTGTGTCCCTATCTGAATAATTCATAATGATAACTGGGCATTATCTAATTCTTGTGGTTTGAAGTCAGAAAAGGCTGTGGTTTATGTGGGCTGTTAATCCCAGGGATTCTTTGCGCCTTTGACAACTTTCATTTTCTTTCACTTCGTACTGGTAACAGCTGTCTCTTTGATTACTTACTGCTTGCAAACATGTAAGACTCCAGAGGTCATTCACCAAGTAGAATATAGAACATTATCTTTGTGAACTATGTTATGCCAATTGATATAGTTCCCTGAGACTATGTTCCCAAGCCTTCTAACCCATTGAACTAACACAATGAATTGTTTGGATATGTGTAAGAAGCCTCCATAAGTGTGTCCCGATAAGGTTTAGTATAGAGGATATAGTCCACGCAAATGTGTGTATAAATATGCCAACAGATGCATCTGTAGGTGCATGGCTGTTCACTTGGTTTGCTTTTCTAGACTCATGCATTCCTATTTGCCTACATAACATCTTTTGGGAGTTATTTTTAACCATGGTGGAAAATTGCCTACATTAATAGCACTTACCACATTCTCCCATTTTCTTGTGCAATTCTTAGTATCTTTATTCACTGTGATTAATTTGTGCTGATTTGTGTGTGTGTGTGTGTGTGCGTGTGTGTAAGAGAGAACTTTAGAGCAAAGAGCAATTGTATGTTAAGGAAACAGCCCAGTTCAGATCAAGTCCCTAAGTCCAATATTAACCCATACGTACGATACTAGACTAAATTCCCCTTCAGACTCATGCAGCACATGCAATGGAAGAGCACAGGGCAGCGAGGGGAAAGTGGTGGTGGAAGCATCTCAGCCCTGGCGTGGGTCTCCACCTGGCTCTTCCAGCTCCAGCACTCTGGCTCCATCAGTGTAGTTCCATGTGGCTTGTCCACAGCAGAGAATGCTTCTGGCCTCCAGTGAGCTTTTCATCTCCATTACATCTCCAAAACAACCTCATTGCTTCACGCTGCAACCTCATTGCCAGACTAGACTCCATCCATACCCAATGTGAGAAGTTGACATGAAATTATGTAACTGCCATACTAGTATATAATTATCCTAATTTTATTATATTTCCATCATTAAATAATGAGGTTTTGATTCTTGAAGTTCCCCCTCTCATCCCCAATTTGTGCTGATTTAACATATATTGTACTTCGTCTTCTCTGTCACCAAAAGTAACAAGTGTCAACTCTCTAAAAAGTGATTTTTTTCTCTTTCCATTATTTTCTATTTCAAATGTTTTCTGAGTATCTTTTCTTATTTGATGTGATGGTGGTATCTTGCAGAATTTGCATTTTGTGGTTAACTTATTTCACAAAGCAGCATATAATGCCCTACAGTTTCATATATGTTGTAAGATGCTTCTAACTTAACTTTTTATAGTTGTATACTATGTATGTTTGTATAATGGTTTTCTTGTTCACTCATTGTTTTCTTTTTCCCCAGTAGTTTTACTGGCACATAATTTACATATCTTTAGCTCAATCATTCAGTCATATGAAGATGAATTGTACAATTGTTACATCAATTTTAGAATTTTCTCTCCTCCAACCCCACCTCCTACCCCCAGAATGGTTAAATTGTCTTTAAAATAAGTTGTGCAATTACAGTCTTCATCATTTGCTTTCTAAGTCCCCAGTCCCCTTTTCCTCCCTGTCACTTAACCCTCACACCTACATCCCCTATAAGCCCTTGTATCAGTTATTTTCACTATGCATTCATTCCTCCATTCATTGTTTATGAGCACGTTAGTTGTTTCCATCTTTTGTTTTCTTTTTTTTTTTTGGGGGGGGGGCATCACTGCCCTCAGGTGGTGGGAGTAGGAGGCCCAGTCTTTGCTCCGTGGAGCTGGAATTGAACCTCCAACCCAGTGGGCCGCAGTCCTGCGCACAACCACTACGCCACCGGGTCTCAGCCCATCTTTTGTTTTCTGAATGAGGCAATTGAACACGGATGTGTTTATGTCTATTCTTGTCACTGTTCTTTGATCTGTAGTACATATGCCTAGGAATAAGTTGGTGGACCGTAACATTTTTCTATGAAGGATCTTCAAAAAGTTCGTGACAAATAGAATTACATGATAATGAAGTTTTCCCACATGTTTTTCCATTGTATTTGATTGCTGCCCTCTTGTAAGGGTGAAATGGTATGTTAATCCTGACTTGTTGGCCACCTTAATGTACTCTTTGGTGAAGTATCTGTTCATCTTTTACTATTTTTTTAATTGAATTGCCTGTCTTTTGTTTTTGGAATTTTCTATACATTTTAAAAATTAAACCTTTACCAGTTACATTATTGCCAAAGATGTTTTTTTTAGTCTCTTGGTGAAGTCTCTTAATGAGCCAAGTATGTAATTTTTATGAATTGCCATATCTTTTGCTGTTCATACATATTTTAGTTTTGAACCATATGTTAGCTTCCAGGAGTCTTAAACGTTTTAGCTTTAACATTGAGCGCTTTGATCTTTTTTTTCTTTTTGTCCATTATATGAGGATTTTTTTTTTTTCCATAGTAAGAGGATACTGTTTGATTTTTCTACATCTGAGTGTAAAAAGATTGTTCTTTCTCACTGAACTCAAGAATCAGCTGCCTGTACATGGATACATTTACTTTGGGATTTTGAGTTTTATTCTTTTTTCTGTCATTGAATGAGTGCCAGTCTGTTTTGGATCTGTGGCTCCATAGTAAGATTTGACATTGGGAAGTATTTGAGGCCTCCAATTTTGTGCTTCAGTATTGCTTTACCTGTCTGTGGTCTCCTGCCTTTCCGCAGAAAGTGGTGGTGGTTAGGTGCCATGCAGTCAGCTCTGACCCGCGATAGTCCTGAGTCTTAGAGAAAGAACGAAGCACTTCTGATCCTCTGCCCTCCTCACTGCGGCTGTGCTTCAGCCCATTGCTGCAGCCACATTGATGGTCTATGTCGAGGGTCTCTGTCTTTGCTGTCCTCTGCATTATCATTCATGATGCCCCTTCCCATGGACTGTCCCTTGTATAGCTCCAGCGTCTCTGAGATGAAGGCTTGCCATTCTTGCTTCTGTTGAGCATGCCAGCTGTACTTTTTCCAAGACAGATTTATGTATTCTTTGAGCAGTCCATGGTATGTTAAATATTTTGTGTTAGCACCATAATTGAAATGCATCTATTGTCCTTTGGTTTTCCTTATTAAATTCCAAGTTTCCTATGAATAGGAGGTGATTGAAAATACCATGACCTACCATGATCACACAGTGATAGTATTCTGCATTGTGAAAATACCATGACTTGGGTCAGGCGTACCTAAGTCCTCAAAGTCACGTCCTTGCTTTTCAGCATTTCAAAGAGAACTTGTGCAACAGATGGATGTGACGCCATACATCATTTAAGCCATTGACTATTGTGTGTGAGCACTGATTGTGAGTCCAAGCCAGACAAAACACAACTTCTACCCTTTTCCCCATTTATCATGAAGTTACCGATTGGTCTAGTTGTGAGGATATTGGTTTTTGTTTTCTGTTCACTAAGTTGTAGTTCATGTTTAAGGTTGCAGTCCTTGATCTTTCATCATGTGTCTCAATCTTCCTCACTTTCATCAAGCAAGGTGTGTCATCTGCATAGAGCAGGTTGTTGATGAGCTTCCCTCCATTCTTGATGCCAAATTCTCCTCCATATAATCCAGCTATCCCAATTGTTTGCTCATCAGACAAGTTGAATAAGTACCGCGAGAGGATACAACACTGATACACAGCTTTCCTGGCTTTCAACCGTGCAGGTATTTCCTGGTTGTGTAACCTGCCTCTTGATTACACAAATAAGTGTTCTGGAATTCCCATTCTTCTAAAGAGTTTCCATAGTTTATTATAATCCACACAGCTGAATACCTTTGCATAGTGAATAAAGCACAAGTAAACATCTTTTGGGTATTCTTTGCTTTCAGCCAAGATCCATTTGAAGTCAGCAGTGATATCAAATTACCATTGGTATTTGAAGTACCAGTGCCAGTGACATAGCTTCCAGCAGCAGAGCAGCACATAAGCTACCACAGTATACCAAACTGTCAAGTGCCTGTGCTTTTTGGTAGTATTGACATTTTCACTCTTAAGTCTTCCAGTTCATGAACATGAAATGCTCTCGCAGTATTATAATTTCTTTCACTAAGTCTTTTATGTTCCTGTTTCGTTTGTTCCTGGGTATTTATCCTTTTGTTGCTATTGTAAATGGTACTGTTTTCCTTATTTCCTTGTCAAAATTCTCTTTGTTGATATAGAGGAACCTAATTGGGGTGTGTGTGTGTGTGTGTGTGTGTGTGTGTGTGTGTATCTTATACCCTGCTACTTTGATGAATCCTTTCATTAGTTTAAGTAGTTCTTTCTCGTGGAGTCCTTCGGATTTTCTGTGTATAGAAAATGTAATTTGTGAATGAGGATAGTTTTACTTCTTTCTTTTCATTGCATTTTCTTTACTTGTGTCTCTATCTTGCATCTTTGCCATAGTTAGGACTCACAGGATAATACTGAATAAGAGTGATGATGAAGGGCATCTTTGTCTCATTGCCTTTCTTAAGAAGAGTACTCTGTTTTCTCCTTTAGCAGTAATTGTTGATTGTTGGTTTTGCATATATGCCCTTAATTATGCTGAGTGATTTCCCTTCTAGTCCTGCTAAAATGGAAAAGTTTTGGGGTTTCCTCAAGTGTTTTTTTCTGTGTTAATATTGATTGACAGTGATAATGTTGAGCCATCCTTATATCACCTGACCAGGGTGTGTTTGTTTGATAGGCCATGTGATGGCTAGAATTTTGTTGAGAATGTTTATGCTTACTTTCATGAGAGATACTGGTTTGTAATTTTATTTCTTAATGTTGTCTTTACCTGATTTCAGTATTATGTTCATAGAATGAATTAGGGCGTATTTCTTCTCTTACTGTTTTCTGGAATAATTTTAGTAGAAGTGATGTTGATATTTTTTTTTGAAAGTGATGTCAATTCTCTTGTGCAATTCTAAATTGAAATCTTCCAGGCTAGGGCTTTTTTATTGAGATTTTCTTTTATTGATATCTTGAATTTCTTTTAATATAGGGCAATTAATATTTTCTGTTTCAGGTGGGCAGGACATTTTCAAAAATACTTTAATTTTTAGATTTAAATTTTTTCAAAGTTTTTTTCATGTTTTTTAAGGCTATTTTTTATCATAGTTGCATTATTTTAATGTCACGTATCTTATTTGTGTTTGCATCTTTGTACATGGTGTGTGTTTTCCTTTGTCACTTGGCAATTTTGTACCATTACAGCCACTTCTCTTTAGTTTTGTTGATGCTTTTGTTTTGTTTTATAACTCACTTGTTTCTGCTCAGATTTTTATTATTTTTTCCCTTCTGGAGACTAGGCGTCTTTTACTGATCCTCTTAAACTTGTTCCTGTTGCAGGTGTAAGCCATTGATTTGAGTCCTTCTTTCCTAATATGCACATTGATGATAAATTCACCACTGAGCGCTGCATTTGCTATGTCAAAGATTTTGATTTGTTGCGTTCTTAATTCATTAAAATTTTTTCCTATATTCTTTTCTTTTTTCTTCTGTTAGTGATTCCTAGTTTTAAAGTCTTATGCTTAAGATGGATTTACATAGTAGTCAATTTTCTTTTCATTCATTTTGATACTCAAATGGTCTCAAATGTAGTCTTTGGGAACTACCATACAGTGGCTTTCTTATGCTTCTTAACACATCCCCACCACTTAAGAAAGAATTTTTTTCTTCTCTCCCAGCCTTGAAATCACCTATTTCTTTAGAAAAGTCAGGTTCTTTTTAGCTACAAATCACATTCAGGTATTAGGTGTGTTGGATGTCAGGAATTAGATGCTTTTAAAAGAATGAAGGTTGTAAGAGGCAAAATTGAAATGAGAAAATTGTATTATGGGAATGTTAGTGGTAAAACACACTGCTATAAACTGGAAAGAAAGGAAGAAAAAAAGACTTGAATAGAAATCCTGACTCAGACATTTCAAAATTTTCAAAACACTTTCTTTCTATTTAAGGCCTTCGTATTGGCCTCTCCTTTTTTTCCCCCTCATGAACTCTTGGTAATTTATAAATTTTTTTTTTCATGTCTTACACTAACTGATAAACTCCCTTCACCCACTGCCCACATTGTCTTAAATCTTGGGGAAAAAAATCTAAGATAATGTTCCTTCCAAGAGTACTCCTGAGTAAAATAAGAATGATAGTGTCTTCCCAGACGTTGTGAGGATTGAATTTGTATATAAATTTATCCTTAAGCGGTAAGCACATACCCCATGATATTTGAAGGGCCCTGGATAATACAAATGCTTAAGCTCTTCCGTACTAACTAAAGAGTGGATCATTTGAGCCCATCTACAAATGTTACATGCCTAATATGAAAACCAAGCTCATTGTCATCAAGTTAATTCTAATTAAGACACTGTGTGTTCTGTAGAGTAAGACCCTCCTTCTGAATTTTGAGACTTTAACTCTTTAAAGGAGTCAAAAGTCTGAGCTTTCTCCTGTAAGGCAACTGATGGTTTCAAACTGCTGGCCTTGCGGTTGGCTAGCAGCCCAACACATAGCCATTACACCACCAGGGCTCCAGCACACAACATCGGCCTTGGACTTTGCTTCGAAAAGGCTACAGCCTTGAAGCCCTCAGGTAGCAGCCTATTCTGCGTGTGTGGCACTGACAATAACATTGAATAATTTGCTTAAGTCTAGCTAATTTGTTTTTGTTTTTGGGGGGCATCACTACCCTCTGGTGGTGGCAGTAGGAGGCCCAGCCTTTGCTCCTGTGGAGCCACTGCTGGAATTGAACCTCCATCCCAGTGGGCCGCAGTCCTGTGCACCACCACTGCACCACCGGGGCTCAGCCAAGTCTAGATAATTTATTAATGCAATAACTCTAAAGACTTTCCCGAAAACTTATTTATGTTGCTTTTACTTAGAATTTTAGTAAGTTGAGTTGTTAGATTTTTTCAGAATGCAGCAAAATGGAAAAAGATAAAGGTGTTGAATGAATAAAAAAGGGACTGAGCCCCGGTGGCGTAGTGTTTGAGTGTGGGACTGCGGCCCACAGGCTTGGCGGTTCAAATCCAGCAGCAGTTCTCTAGGAGCAAGGCTGGGTAGCTCCCACCACCACCAGAGGGCAGTGATGCCCCCCCCCCCAAAAAAAGAAAGAAAGAACAAAAATGATTGGTGAATGCCTACAATAAAGAAGCAATGTGTGAACTCGCCAGTGTACGTAGTGTGCTATGTGAAGAGCCAGGTTTTCGCTAACATCACAGGGTCTCTGACTTGATGAGTGGAGTCTGATGGTACTCCCTGCCACAAGTTAAAAAACATGGAAGCACCAATGTAGAGCTTGAGCCTGTCGAATGATGGAGGGTATGCAGAAAGGAATAAAACT
Source organism: Nesogale talazaci (assembly GCA_004026705.1). NCBI lineage: Eukaryota > Metazoa > Chordata > Mammalia > Afrosoricida > Tenrecidae > Nesogale > Nesogale talazaci. The sequence goes on from PVJH01015314.1 coordinate 35,402, forward strand.
CGAAAAAGTAAGAAATGTAGCAGTTTTAAGACATTTGTGACTATTCTTTTAGACCTATGAATAAAACCTGAAGGCATGAATATATTTAGAGGATAGTATGTTTGGGAAAGATGTTAAATTATTCAGTATGTAATCATCAATGACTATAAGTATTATATTCATTTTTATTTTTAAAAATCATCTTACATTAATGCATATTACTGACACTTAAAAGATTTTATTACAAATCTGAAAGTTAAGTTGCTTTCATCATCATACATGAATAAATGAAGTCTCTTCATAGCCTGTTAGAAAATTAATATTTATATTGTCTAGCATCTGGTATAAAAAGGAGAGGAGCAAAAATAGTTCAAAATGTATTTGAGAAATATGGTGCTGACTTAGTCTCCCTTCTCCTTGCTCTCCAAAGAAGGCCTTGATTCTTCTGAAATCTCAACAAAGTCTGCCTGGCCAATTAGCAAGAAAAGTACTGTCCTTTAAGACCCTGAATTACTACCTGCAGCTGTGCTGTTCCCCCAAACTCTATTACCCTGCCTACGTGATAAAAGTGTAACTGCTAGCTGGACATTCAGAGCAGGCCAGAGATACCCTGAACAGGCCAGAGACCCATGAGCTCCACGAGCAGGCTGAAGATCTGAAGCAGGCTGGGGATCCCAAGCAAAGCTATTTGTTTTTTCTTGGCTGTGGATACTGAGCTAAGTCCGTTTCCAAAGACATCCTCAGCTGAGAACAGCAGAGTGGGCAAAAGACCCATCCGTGCATCCCTTTCAAACCCCAAATACCAGAAAGACAGCAAATGTGACCTCAAGCCCAAAGAAAAGAATTATGTACAACCAATGAGGTACCAGTTACCAAAGGAAAAATAAGATAAAATAGTAAAAAATATTTGTACATAATTGACAGTTGAATTTTCTGTTCAGATACTCGTTATCTTGACATATGAACTTAGAATTGCTCTGAATAACCCCGGACTATTTTCTTTAGGACTTCAATATTATCCACCTCCTCACTTCAAAAAAGAATCAAGAGATTACACCAGTTCCTAAGTAATTCAGATCAGAAGTTGTGTTGTCTATCCTAATTTCACAGCCTTCTAACTGTGTCAGTACTGGTTTATGTTAGATCAATGATGGAGTTATTTTAACTTTTAGTACGGAAGATGAAAAGGAAGAAGAAAGCAGTGAAGAGGAAGATGAGGATAAGCGGCGTCTCAATGATGAGTTATTAGGGAAAGTTGTAAGTGTGATAGCTACAACGGAGGATACAGAATGGTGCCCTGCTTTGGTAAGTGAGATTTCTTTCTTACTAATTAATATTGTTTACTTGCTAATTTGTAAAAAAAAATTAAGTATTATATTTAATTTGGATTTTAATATATTACGTTTCATGTCAGATTCATAATACGTAGCAATCCTTTATGAGAATATTTCAGGGGCTGAGCCCTGGTGGCATAGTGATTGTGTGCATCACTGCTCTCGGTGGTGGGAGTAGGAGGCCCAGCCTTGCTGCTGGATTTGAACCTCCAGTCCAGTGGACTGCAGTCCCGCGCCCAACCACTACTCCACCGGGGCTCAGTCCCAGCCTTAATTCTTTTTTTTTGTTTGTTTTGGTTTTGGGGGCATCACTGCCCTCTGGTGGTGGGAGTAGGAGGCCCGGCCTTGCTGCTGGAATTGAACCTCCAATCCAGTGGACTGCAGTCCCGCGCACAACCACTACACCACCGGGGCTCAGCCTTGAGCCTTAATTCTTTACGGGAGTAGAAGCCCTCATTTTTCTCCCACAGAGCAACTGGTGTATTTGAGCTACTGAGCTTGCATTTAGCAACTCAGTGCATGACCCACTATGCTACCAGATTAAAAACAATATGGGGCTTGTGCTGGAATAGGGTAGAGGGAGTGTATGAGGAAAGACAACATAAACGTCGATTTCATAGAGGGCATTGGAAATGCCAAATCTTTACTTACATTGGTAAGGACTGAGAGAAAGGGGTAGACAGGAGAATTACTTGAAGATAGGAATCATAGGACCTGGTAAGTAATACCTGTTTGTTTCCTCTTCTCCCATTTTTTTTCTTTGTCTCAAAGTTTAGCTCAAGCCCTCTCTTTTCTTCAGGATTTCCTTAACCACTAACAGAAGCACACTTTCTCCTGACTTTTTTTTTTTTTTTCCTGGCATCACTGCCTCTGGTGGTCGTGTCTCCTCTGACTTTTGATATCAATTTACCTCTAAAAATAGTTTTGGAATACACACATGTAGCACACAAAATGTGTCCTTAATTAGATTATAATCCTTGAATGAGCAGAGGCAGTTTTGGGGCTTTTATGTTCATGTAAATGCATTACTCAGTTTCAGCATAGGAGATTTGCTTCCGTCTTGGAAAAAAAAATTTTTTTTCATCACTGCCCTGGTGGTGGGAGTGGGAGGCCCAGCCTTGCTCCTGGAGAGCTTCTGCTGGATTTGAACCTCCAACCCAGTGGGCCGCAGTCCCACGTACGACCATTACGCCACCAGGGCTCAGCCTTGAAAAAATTCTTTGTGCCTTTCAATTGTATCGGCAGATAAATCAATATTTAAGTCATAATACACTAAAAGATTGTTTTGCAAATTATTTGCTCAACAGATTTATCATTTTGCAGGTGATGTAGAAAGCAGGTATGAGACATGACTCCTAAGCTGGCATGTGTCCAGCAGTTAGACATCTTGGCCAGAGATATCACACTTATTTGAAGCAAATCCAGGAAGTCCCATGAAGCTGGTGAACTTGAGCTGAGTCTTAAAAGATTTAAAGCAGAGCTTCACTAGAGAGGGGTCTTTCTTAGATGAAGTGACCAGATTTTAAGTGGGACACCACTGACCGGGGGCGGGGGTTCTTGATTAAAAATGTGGTCTATATGGAGCAACAAAAATTTTCATAGGATGCAAAAATAGTGGGCCAAGCCCTGGTGGCCTAGTGGTTGTGTGCGGGATTGCGGCCAACTGGGTTGGAGGTTCAAATCCAGCAGCAAGGCTGGGCCTCCTACTCCCACCACCAGAGGGCAGTGATGCCCCAAACTCCCCCCCCCCCAAAAAAAAAAAAAAAAGAATGCAAAAATAGTATTGTGATATATTTATTTTAATTTTAAAACTCCTTGGGACATTGTTAAATTGTTAAAAAGCGGGATGTCTGGCCACCTTATTCTTAGAGGAACTAGGGAAATAAAATGAGGAAAGGCCGGAGTTGATATAGGGAACTTGTTCCAGGATCCATTCTGGTTGACATTATGAGTTAGAGGAGAAGTAGGGATCAAGACTTCATTTGGATCTTGGGCATGAGGAACCTTTACCATTCTTCCAAATCAAACTCTTATCAGTGAGATGGTTCTACCTTTCAGTGGCCCTATAGGACAGAGTAGAACTGCCCAGGTGGGTTTCTGAGGCTTAAATCTTTATGGGAGCAGACAGCCTCATCTTTGACATAGTGCAGGTCGTCTTAAACTGCTGACCTTGTGGTTAGTAGCCTAATTCTTAACTCATGGTCTAAGGAATCTGGGTATAATTCTATAGAATATTTTGCAAGAAGTATAAGTTTAATGACAATGTTTTGTTATATTGCATGGGTCGCACGAATCTATTGGAAACCATCAGGGTAGTTAACAGGTGAGACATTGAGTCCTGGGTTGTGCCTACTCATCCTTTAAGACACACACTAAGCCTTTGCTGTCACATAAATCTCTTTTTTGTTTGTATCTCAATTACACTGTTAGCTTCTTGAGGTCAGAGACAACTATATTATTATCTAATAATTAAACACCTACCAAACAAAAAGACATTTTCATCTCATGTTAGAAAAAGCTGGTATGACTGCTAATGCTATATAATTATCTGGAGCTGTGCTGTTGAATATGATACCATAAGCAACATGTAGCTATTTAAATTCAAAAGTTACTTAATTAAAATTCAGTAGAATTTAGTTTCTCAGTAGTACCAGCCACATTTCAAGTGGAAAGCCGATCGTTAATTATCTTGATCATTGTGTTGAGCACTGTGGATATGTCTAGAATGTTCCAGCCAGAACATGAAGTCCTATGGACAGTGCTGATCAAGATTTTCTCACAAGTATGGTCATTAAGAGTGTGATGAGCAAGCATAAATGAGCAGTTTGTTGACAAATTTACTTTTTAAATAATCAATTCTGAATAGCATTTATAGAGATTAATTATTGATAATGCTCTGACGACATTTGTTATTTTCAAAAGTTTAAGGCACTAAAATAGTCTTTGCTCAGATTTTTTCAGATTTGTTTGGATTACTAAAAGTTGTATGTTCCCTGTTAAGGAAGGGACCACAGGTATTTCTTCTGAATAAATATCCAACTTTAAAAATAGATCCTGTTATCCACGTGAATTTAAAACAGTTATAATATCCAAACTTTCCATCATAGATGTTACATTTTATATTTTGGGTAATAAATAAGTTATCATTTGGCTTTAAATGAATCTTGATATTTTTTAAAAGTGGGATCACATTGTAATTTTGTTTCATTAGTTACTTTTTTTTATAACGTGACAACTATAGCTAAGTTAAATATCTAGAATGTCAACATCTTAAAGCACCTAGGGAGACATTTTTTTTAAAGCTGTTCATTGAAAATAAAGCTGTTCCTTGTAACATAGTCATTTTGAGACGTTAGAAACAAAATTGTACTTTTCAAAATTGCATTTTTTCTCAGCAAGAGAAATAGGAATCAATTTGTTTGTTTATGCTTCAGGTAATTTCTCCCAGTTGTAATGATGACATCACAGTGAAAAAAGACCAATGTTTAGTACGATCATTTACGGATTCTAAATTGTGAGTAATCAACCACCTGTTAATTACTACATGGGAGGGAAAACGATGAAATCATTGCGATAAAGACTTTATTTTAAAAAGCAGTTCATCTCATGAACTTAGAAGAAACATATTAAGTTTTGGCATTTTAAAATATAAATTATTTTGTACTATTAGATTCAGTGTAGAATTATTCAATATTTAAAAATCCATGTTTCATAAAGTATGATGCTGATTTTTCTGCAAACAGGTTTTAGTGTTTACTCCAAAGTTCTCCTCACTCACTGTCATGAAGTTGATTTGATTTTGACTTGTAGACCCTGGGTAGGACCGAGTAGAACTTGCTCCTGTGGGCTCCATGGCTGTAAATCTTTACAGGAGTCAAAAGCCTTGTGTCCTGGCCTCAGAGGGGTCCTGGTGCCAGGGTGATGGGTGGTGGGGTCGCCCACCGTGAGGTCCGCCGATCAGGAGACTATTCTGTGGAGCCCTTTGAACCACCCACCTTTTAGTTAGCTACTGAGCACGTTGCTCGAGGAGAGCTCCTGACAAGTGGATAGGTTTTTAAAAATGTATTACTGTCATTCTTATTAAAATGACTGCCACATTAAAATACTAAGTATCAAAATAGACATTAATTTTATTAAAAGTAACATTGCCAAAATTAACCACAGTGTCTTTAGGAAGATTTTGTAGACTTATGCAGTATTGTGCATGTGAGCCTTCTTAAATAGTATATTTCTGAGAAGTATAGGGATTGAGGTATTAGCTTTGCTTACTCTCCCTTCCCTTTATGAGGGATTAGAATATACACAATGCTCTTTTTGAAAACATTTAAAAATTTCTGCCCCTCCCTCACCTTTTGAGAACATTTTAAAGATAAATTAATTCTGATTTAGAGACTTATGTTTATGTGTTAGTATGGGCTGTAAACATGATCATTGTTATTTAATCCATTTATTGTCCTCTATAATTAGTTACTCTATAGCAAGAAAGGACATCAAAGAAGTAGACATTCTCAATCTACCTGAATCTGAGCTCTCTGCGAAACCAGGTACAGTAGTGACTGATCAACCCCTGCTTTCATGGTGTGTTTTCATATAAAAATAAGAGTGTGTAATCTCTGGTCCTGGTTTAGCTACTCAGAGTTGATTTCCACTTATACTGGAGGGCCATTCCTTTTCTGATGTGGAGATGAAATGCTTAACTTTTTAATTATTAGATAAATTTAGTTTTCTGTGTTTTGACGTTACTATTACTAACATTATTCCCTATGGTAGTAACAATCATTTATGTGTCAAAGTAACTTAGTGGAATAGGCTTCAGTTTATTGTATCATTTTAACTTTAAAATAACTCTTTTAGATAGATATACTTGTCATCATTTTTGGAATACGGAAGCTATTCAGGGAGAATCCAGTGTCCCGGTTAGGCTGTGGTAGTTAATGAGTGACTGATGAGTCTGAATCGAGGTTTTCTTTCTCTGACTTTCAGCCCTTTCCATCTTCCTTTGCTACCAATTTTATAACAACTGCTGAAGTATATTTTCACCCCTAGGGCTTCAAAAAGCAAGCATCTTTTTAAAAACAAGAGTTGTTCCTGACAACTGGAAAATGGATATAAGTGAAATTCTTGAGTCGTCCAGTAGTGATGATGAAGATGGTCCAGCTGAAGAAAATGATGAAGAGAAGGAAAAAGAAACCAAAAAGGAAGAAGAGGTGGTAGGTGAAATCTCATGTTTGTAACAAAAAAGGACATTTGATATACTTTCTGGAAAGTAATATCTTCATATAGTTTTCCTCTCTTTAATTATTTGCTTCTGTTCTTTTTTGGTTAAAATTTATGTGGTGGTAGTGAGAAGCTTTTTTTTTTTCTTTTGGAAATTTTTGGCTTATGTTTCTTTTCCTTTTCTTTTTTTAAATCCTTTCATTGGGGGTTATACAACTCTTGTTACCACAATCCATACATAAGTTCATTGTGTGTCAAGTACATTTGTATATCCGTTGCCCTCATCGTTCTCACAGCATTGCTTTCTGTTTAAGACCTTGGCACCTGCTCTTCATTTTTTCCCCTTCCTCCCTTTCCCCCCCTCTCTCATTAACCCTTGATAACTTATCTTACTATTACTTTATCACATCTTACACCATCTGATGTCTCCCTCACCCACTCCCCCTTTGTCTGCACCCCAGGGAAGAGGTTATATATAGATCCTTATAATCCGTTCCTTCTTTCTACCCCACATTCCTCCCACCCTCCCAGTATCGCTGGTACTGCAGGGATCATCTGTCCTGAATTCCCTGTTTCTGGCTCCCATATGTACC
>PVJH01015314.1:42624-54107 GCA_004026705.1 Nesogale talazaci
GTGCAAAGGTGGGCATGCAATAATAGGATTTTATGTTCTTTGATGCCTGCCTCCTGATCCCTTTGACACCTCGTGGTCACACAGACTGGTGTCCTTCCATGTGGGTTTTGTTGCTTCTGAGCTAGATGGCCACTTGTTTACCTTCAAGCCTTTAAGACCCCACACGCTATATCATTTGATAGCTGGGCACCATCAGCTTTCTTCCTTACCATTGCACATGCATACATTTGCCTTCAGCGATTATGTGGGGAAGGTGAACATTATTCTTTAATAGAACAAAGTGTTCTTGCATAGAGGAAGTACTTGAGTGGATGCCCAATGTCCATCTGCTACCTTAATACTGAACCTACAAATATGTGCATGTAAATCTGTTTCCTCATCATCATATATAAACATCTTTATATATGTACATGTCTGTATTTAGACCTCTATAAATTTGTTTTATGTTTCAATGAGCAAATTATATAGCTAATTTCAAACGAGAAAAAGATTATAAAGAAGTACCTCTTATAAGGTGAAATACCTAACAAATGCAAACTATCTTTTTTTCAAAAAAATTTTCAGGCAGCCATGGAGGAAAAGAAATGGGGAGAGAGAGAGAGAGAGAGAGAAATAAATTATTTAAACTGCCTACTTAGGAAGTAATTATTACTATTTTATTTTAAAAGTGAGGGAAAAGGCTCAGAAAAATAAATTTCTCAAAGATATACAGCTAAATTGTGAAGGAGAGGGATTTGAACCAAAGTCTGTTCTGTCTTAACTCTCTGAGCTATGTCATGGTATATCAAGGATACTGGAGATAAAGGTGTTCTATCTAAAAGCAAAGATTATTATATCTGCCATGTTTCATAGATAAAACTTTTGAAATGCTGAAGAGTTTTATTATAATTTAAGTAGTATATAATTTATGAAACAATCCACTGAGTACCACATAATTACTTATGTAAATATTATTGTGTGTGTGTTCTACAGTTTTGTTTCAAGTGGAATAAGTTACCCAGTATATTTTTGTTGTTAGAGGATAAACGGGATTAGGACAAGACAAAGAAAATTAGTTTACTAAATAGAGGGCTTATTAAGCTTGAAGAATATTTGCCTTTGAAGTGTGGGAATGCTTGTTTGTGTTTTACTTAAACAGCTTGAATTTAAGGAATAAAATAAGTGTACATGTATGTGTTGAAGGGCATAAGAAATTTCTTTGCTTGTAGTTCCCCTGCAGTATTTGGTTTTTGCACTCAGAAATCAGAATGGCGGTTCATACTTACAGGCTGCCTACAGAGTTGCCATAGTAACATGCTGTTGGTTTTAAGTGAGCATGCTCGGAAAGACAGGAAGGTTTAACAGAGGCTTGGCAGGTTGCCAATGGAGGTTTGCCAGATGCTTTGAAATGGGCTGTCTTTCTTTTCCTTTCATGTAATGTCTGATTTTTATGTGGAAGAGAATGTAAGTAGTGTTGTATAACCCTGCGGATGCTATGCCCTAAGAGAGAAAGCAGATATTTGCAAGTCAGACTGAAAAATGTCCAGACACTGTACTGATTAAGTAGAAGGGGAATCTAACCATTTTTCATTTGAAAGAAAATGCAGCATATAGGTAAGATTTTTGTGTGTGGCATTTTTAGTTATCAATTTGATAGCCCAAAATGAGACTAATTAAGAATTTTAGGTATTGGTGATGTGGCTGATGTGTAGTAGTCGTAACCAAGTGTAATTGTTTCTTGTAAAAAAGACAGTAGGAATCTATTTTTAGAAAATCAGAGAATGAAGGCTATTTTTCTGAAAAATAAGATGGTTTTTGAAATGCTGATGATAATAAGACAGCTTGGATTGCAAGTCTGAGTATTAGATGTGATCTTTGTAGCTTGTATTTATTTGTAGATTATATATTTTCAGGCCACATTTTCAGGGTGTGAACTGTTGCAGTGTGTGCTTTTTGCCTAGTTATAATTTTTTTCTTCAATTAATACGAGTTAGAATTCTATGTTGTCAAATGCTGGGAAAAAATTGGTCTCTCTTTGGCTAATAATTTTAATTGGTATCTCTTTCAAATTGTATTTTCCTTACATTCTCCCTCCTTCAAAATCTGAAATATTAAACAAAGGGTAAAAAGAGCTTTGTATTAAGACTGGAGAGGTTTGCTATAAAATCTAAGTAACTAGTGTAATCTTATAAATATTCATATCCTAGACTATATAATATTTTATTCAAATTGAATAAACATTTGTTTTTTAAAAAGAATGAAGAGAAGACACAGAGTCTGTTATCTATTTCTTGTGGTGAATAAGTAAAGAAATTTTAAAAGGGAAAAGGACCCTTCTAAGGAAAAGATCTTAAAATATGTTAAAGTGTGAACCTGTTAAAATTAAGTAAACCAGGGTGCTTTTGATTTCCTGAAAATTATTAAAATTAAAAAATCCAGGCTCTGATCTAGATGGTTATTTTAAATTATTTTTCTTATGGCTAGTTTCATTGCATATACTTTTTTAAGCTCTTTAATCGAAACCAGTTCCTCATTTTTCTTCTGACCAAGCAGGTAGATTTCGTTAAGTGTGATTTTGGTTTCTTTAAGAGAAAAAACAACTACATTTCTCGTTCTAAGCTTGAAGATTCAGTTGCTGAATCATCCTAACTTGTCTTAAGCACTAATTTTCTATGATATCTAATACACTGAAAAACTGAAAAGCACTTAGCTTACATACAAAAGAAGGAGGGGAAAATGAGTCTGTTCTAAGATGAATAAAAATCTAGTCAGCCAGGGCCTACCTGGCTTAGTCATTATAGGCCTTCACCACATAAGTGAGAGACTGAGCTTGGGATTGTTAGGCAAGATCGTATTCTTCCTGAAATGTATTGATGCCACTGTGCTTTTTAAGAACATTCAATGTAGTCTCTAATGATCCAAAAGATATTTAATAACATTTTATGAAAGGCCATACCAGTTCTTCAGTCTTCATTCAGTATCTATGGTTTGGAAAGAAATCCTGCGTGCCATAGAATCATACAAGTGTTAGGTACTTCTGCAGTGTGTATGGGAAGGAAACATTGTTTTAATTTATCTGGTGATTTGAGTGCCCTACCATAGCCTTGGCAAGGAAGTTTGAGATCTGGTAGCTCAACAGTGGAAGAGCATCTTCCTTACTTAATATTATTTTTGAATAATTAGGTATGAATAGAATTTGAATGCAAAAGTACATCTGTGGAAAAAGACGAGATCTGAAGGGAAGTAGGGCCTAAGTTTTAACTATTTGATAATTGTATTGAAAACACCCCTGGAAAATACTTTTATGGGTATTCTTTAAAAAGTGTTTTATAAATAAAAATGTTACAGAGAATAATTATATTTTGAGGTTTGCAATGATAAGGATAGTCCGTGTAAATATAGTTAGCGAACATAGGAGAGCGCTCTGTAAATGGATGTTTAACCGTTTAGTGACAGATTATCAGTAGAAGTTTGACTTTGAAGGTTTTATTCTTCTCAGCTCAATTACATAAGTGTTTTTCCTTTGGGAATGTTTTTGTCAAGTTATCTGTGCCCACTAGCTTAGACTCTTTTGAAGACACATGCAAAGGTATTGGTTAAAAACCATTTCAAGAGAACTTTGAGTACAATTTGCAGTATGCACATTCATACATACAGTAAATGCTTTCCAATTCAGAAAAGGATGCTAATTTGGTAAAACTTAAAGAAAACCGTAATGTTTTATGTTTGTTTAACTTCAGCTCTCAACCAAGTGTTTTTAAACAGGTCTTATAATGTCAACATTTGGTGGATAATTGAGACTTTTACTTGAATTAAAATATTAAACAGTTGCTGAAGCCTTAAAGGTTAGCCTGTAACAAGCACACAAAAATGACCTAATGTATTTAGCACAACCTTTCTTCACGGTGGTGGGGTCAGACTACTGAGCTAAGTAAGGATCACCTAATCAGATTAATGCGGACTGTACATATGTACGTACAAATACAGATACATTGTTAGGCATTATCAAAAATGAGAGTGAATCTTAATTATATTCTTTTCATACCCCAAAATGTTTTATAATTTTGTTAGTGTGAAAGAATTGATTGAGAGAACTTTGTCCCCAAATTGCACCCAAACTATAACTTGCACTTTTACAAATGAGGAAGAATTACTCATATCATTTACGTACCTCTGATACAATGCAAGAGACCTGTAATTACTCTAAGCAAGTTGTTAAACTCTATTCTGAGATTAATAAAACAGCACCTTAGCACTTACTGACAATACCATGAACATTTTCTTATTCCTGAAAACGTCTCATAAAACTGGGTACAGCAGGAAAGCCTACTGGGCAATGCCTAGTTTCTATCATTAAATATATCTCCTCCACTAAACTATCCCTACTGAACTGTAACTGCAGAGGATTAGGAACTTCAGATGGGAAAGAACGTGTTCTTAACCCCATCTCTGATCTTCTTTCTTCAAAGTGCAATTGAAAATAAGCTGTCCTCAGTTACACTAGTCCCTAGAATTGTGCTCAAGATCATAGTTCCTTATGTATGACTTTCAGAAATTCCTAAGACAGTTGCATATCTCTTTTCTTTTCAACACAACTTCTTCCTTCTTATTGTGTCCAAAAGTGCTCGCATCTCCCAACCATCTGGTAGCTCCACTTTTCCCTCTAGATCCTGCCTTCTATCTATTCTCTCATGGTCAAGTTGCTGATTCCTATACACTATTCTGGTGTGCTAGTGCTGTACTTGGTTCGATCTTGAGCCATTAAGTGCAAGGTCAATCGTTAGAAACCACCAACCACTTCGTGGGAGAAAGATGAGGCGCTCTACTCCCATAAAGACTTAAAACAGAAACTGGATGAGACACATCTTGAAGGATTTGAACTGGTGACCTTTTGCTTAGCAGCAAAGTACTTAAACATTGTGTCACCTGGCATCCATGTATGTAAGATGGCACTCATTGTTGTTCTCTTCCATCCCTAATTCAGTTGAAAACAGCACTTTCTACTTCAAATATTGATACCAGACAGTTATCTCTACTACTCTCCTTTCTTTTGTGTGCGTGTGTCTACTCTCCTTTCTAGCTTCCACATCTGATGAGACACTGACTCCCTTCTCTCCTGTTCTTGAATAGCTCTTGTATTTGCCCATATTTCCCTCAGGTACTGCTGTCTGTCCACCCTAGTCTACTATTTCACTGGTAGCTGGACTGAAGCAGTGGCATCCTTACCTTTCCCATGTATGTAGGAGCTTATCTCCCCACCCCCAAAACAAAGACAGACAAACAAGCAAGCAAAAACACCAGAATTGCACTGGGTGAAGTGAAGCATTCTTAGTATACATTTCCACTCACTAGGTAAGCAGCTCTCTCTGAGATAGTTCACACAATGACATCACCTGGGAAGCTTCTCTCTGGTCACAGTGAGTTTTTTTTTGTAAAAGCAGTTTAGCTTGAAAGTTGTTTTTTGTGGTGGTCAATTTAAGAGAACAGCATGTGGCTAGGAAATTTTGTTCACTTCTCTGGAAAAATAGTCACAGAAACTACTGTTAAGTTGAACACAGCTTACAAAGAAAGAACTATGGGAAAAACTCAAATGTACGAGTGGTTTTCTCATTTCAAAAAAGGTGAAATGCTGACTGATGACAAACCTCGATCTGGATGTCTGTCAACTTCCCAAACCTATGAAAATGCTGACTCATAGTAGGTTTGGAGTTCCTTCCACCGGGTCAGACTGTTAATCATGCTTTCTATTTAGGGGTTCTGAGAAGAATGCTTAACAGTGTGTGACAAAAAAAAGCCCTGGTTTGTGGCAGAAGGGGCACTGGTTTTGCCCCAACGTCAATGCATCTGCTCAGGCAGCCATCTCAGTGTCCCAGTTTTGGGGAAAAATACAGCACATCTCTGTTGCCAAAGCATTTGACTCACCTGATATGGTCCCGGGCTTTTTCTATTTGTTTCCATAAATGAAGACAGACATGGAAAGACAGGGATTTGTCCGATATAGAGTAAGTGAAGAAAAAAAGAAGGAGATGCTGTTAAGCCATCTAATCAGATGAGTTTAAAAACAATAAATAAGTAAACAGATTAGTTTGAAAAGTTTCCAAGAATGGAATCGCAGATTTGACAAATTTATTAAGTACATTGCATTTAATACATTTTAATGAAGAGCAATTTGAAGGTGATATGGTTTTGTAGGAAAAAAATTAAAGACATAGCCTTAGGGAATGGGGAGGGGCAGAGTCGGTTTTTTGGGGGGTGCGGGGGTACCCATGTATTTGGCTGCTCCTCCAAGCTGCTTCGTGTCCTCTGACTAAAGTAGTTGTTAAAAAGTGCAAAGTAGACCGTGCCATGTTCTACGATTATTTAGGTTGTCAGTAAGATTATTGTCTGTAAGAATGTATGTAATATAGGGCTGAGCCCCAGTGGCGTAGTGGTTGTGCGTGGGACTATTACCCACTGGGATGAAGGTTCAATTCCAGCTCCACAGGAGCAAAGGCTGGGCTTTCTACTCACACCACCAGAGGGCAGTGATGCCTTAAAAAAAAAAAAGTAGGGCTGAGCCCTGGTAGCATAGTGGTTGAGTGTGGGACTGCAGGCAACAGGCTTGGCGGTTCAAATCCAGCAGCCGCAAGGCTGGACCTCCCACTCCTACCAGAGGGCAGTGATGCCTGAAGAAAAAAAAAAAAAAGAGTGTAATATAAAAGTGTTGTAAGGACTTTGCCTTTTTTTAAAATGAAAGTACAAATGTAATTCCTATAGAAATAATTATGGGGCGGGCTGAGCCCCGGTGGTGTAGTGGTTGTGTGCGAGACTGCGGCCTACTGTGATGGAGGTTCAATTCCAGCAGTGGGGCTGGGCCTCCTACTTTTACCACCGGAAAGCAGTAATGCCCCCCCCCCCCAAAAAAAAAAAAAAAGAAAAGAAAAGAAAAAAAAAGAAATAATTATGGGGCACAGAAATGGTTGTACTTTTTACACTTTCAGAGTGAAGTCTTTCTAAGATCCATAATGCCATTTTTCCTAAGTAGTATAATGAATTTAACTGCTTAATTATTGTATACTTAAAATTCTTAACCGTCACACCAACTGACCTGTGTCTTTTAGGACTGTTAATTTTTCTTCATTTCCCCCCTTTCCTTCTAAATTCAGTCAGTCAACGCTCAGTTTTTTACGTATGATAATTTTCCTGGACAGTTTTTCAAAATTCTGCGTGAGACTGAATTACTGATACTTTCAGGGAATGTTTTTCAATTGGGGTGATACCACCCACTAGGGGCTCTGAAGCAAGCCTGGGGAGTCACAGAAGCAGATTATCTACAGTTTGCTATGGATAATGGGCTACAATACCAAAGATTTTAATTGCCAGGAGGACACTGAGTGATTTTTTTTTTTTTAAGGCAGTGTTAGGTCAAATAAGTTTGGGAACCAGTGCCCTAGGGGGTCATTTTGACCTATATAGATCCACCTGACTGAACATTGGATTTTGTTTGTTTTCGCTTTAGTTTCACCCACCCCTATATTTCATCAAGATGCTCTTAACAACAAAGTATATCCGGCACCAGAGATTTATATTTTTATATTTTACCACTGCTAAACAGTTTAGCTTTTGTGAAGAGAAAAAAAAAGATTATCATACAGTAATTCTCTGTTCTTAAAATTAATTGTGCCTTAAAAAAATCATGATTGTTTAATCCTGAGTGTAGTCTATGAACATTTTCTATAGATACTCATTTTTTAAGGTTTCACAGACTTCTAAGAACATTTTCTCTCTCCAAGACTGAAGACTGTGATAGTAGAAAATGTCAGTTGTTTACTCTTTCTTTTTCCTTCCCTGTTTAATACCCACCAGCACAGAGCCTAGCCCAAGTTAGCCTTCACTAAACAACTGTTGAATGAATGAATGCGTGAATGAATGAATATAGGCCGATTGTACATACTAGGAAATTACTATTTGAAGCAAGATATTTGGTTTATTATAAGGTTCTAGGAAAGGTCACTGTGGAAGGAACCAGGCCAGAAGTATCTGAACTCCCTCCATAAATTATCTTTTCTCAGGCTGTCCTCAATCTCATTTTCTACGGTTGCTGCAAGCCGAGCGTTCACTCCAATCTCATTTTCTTATATGGTTCTGTGAGTTTAGTTTAAGTCACTATTGCTTACAATAAATTACTTATAATATTCCTCATCTTTTTTTTTGTTTGTTTTGGGGGCATCACTGCCCTCTGGTGGTGGGAGTAGGAGGTCCAGCCTTGCTGTTGGATTTGAACCTCCAACCCCGTGGAACGCCACTGGGGCTCAGCTCATAATACTCCTCATCTTGTCACACTTATTTTAGGTGCCTTCTAACTAGTTTTACCCCCACCTATCTCTGTATCCCTCTAGCACATTCTTCGTCTTGCCTGTTTTCGTTCTTCAGCATCATTAAATAAACTAGGGAAAATAAAATTACAGTTGTTGGGCCTTGCCAGCTATACTGACCCACCCCCTCAGCTCTGCCAAGTTTAAGACAGAGCTTACACTTACTGCGCAGTTCCTTGCCCAGCTTTCTCCCCCCTCCCTTTTTTCTTCCCTTTTCTAGAGTTGGTACTGATATCTCAGGGTGTTTTGAAAAATTGAATGTTTGAACTATTAGTTAATATGTTGGGGGGGTCAAAGCCCACCCAGAGGCACATCAGAAGGTAATATGTTTGCAAAAGACCACAGCTGTGAAAACCCTAGGAAGCAGGTCTACTCTGCATTCGTGAACTCACCAGGTGTCAGAAGTGACTCAGTGGTTCCTGTGCTGGGGTCACCATAAGGCTTGAAAATAGCTAACAATCAATGAATGGAGATGGAGAGATCGAGTGGTTCTCAACCTTCCTGTTGCCACCACCCTTCATGTTATGGTGACAAGCCCCTCTCAACCATAAAGCTATTTTTCTTGCTACCTCATAACTGTAATTTTTTTTTGGGGGGGGGGCATCACTTCCCTCTGGTGGTCGTGGGAACTACCCAGCCTTGCTCCTGGGGAGCCACTGCTGGATTTGAACCGCCAAGCCAGTGGGCCACAGTCCTGCACTCAACCACTACACCACCTGGGGCTCAGCCCCATAACTGTAACTTTGCTACTGTTACGAATCAGACTACCCCCGGAATAAGGGAAGATTTGTGATGGAGTGTCAAAGAGGGGTTATAAGTAGTATCTAAAATAGAGAATGAAGCTGATGTTGTCGTTAGTGACATTATTTCACACAAAAAACAGTAAACTATTTTGATATAAATAAAACATGGGTGAGGGTTATGTGATAACTTCTTAAAGATACTTGTAAGAAATCTTGAGATGAAATAGTTATCAACCAAAGATTTGTGCCTTCATATAAACAATGCATAACTTTGGGAACCAGCAAGTGGCAGATTTAGTTACACTCTTAAAATGTCCATTTTTGTGGCCCCAGATTGTCCAATGGTAAGAAACTATGCCAACCCGCTCCTTAGAGCTGTGTGCAAGTTACATGGACCTAAGCATTTGACAAAGGATAACATCTTTCGCTGGCATGTGTTTTGAAAAATTTGGATACTTTGTAGGTTCTGGATAGTAGGGTTGCTAGCTCAGTAAGTTGATAGCTCATCAGAAACAAGTTATTTATTTATTTTTTTAGTTTTTTTGGGCATCACTGCTCTCTGGTGGTGGGAGTAGGAAGCCCAGCCCCACTGCTGGAATTGAACCTCCGTCCCAGTGGGCCGCAGTGCCGCGCACAACCACTACGCCACCGGGGCTCAGCCCCAGAAACAAGTTATTTAAAAGAAAAAATGTAGTTCTTTCCAGTAAAATAGCAACAAGTCCACTCTTCACTAGAATTTTTGCCATTCCTCAATGGTCATTTTCTGATTAATTTGGGAGAAGAATTGGGTGAATTTCAGGAAAGTGATGTGTGCCACAGCAGCTAGCATCATTAAAGAACTTCTTTAAACGTCTTCCTTCTCTCTCTTCTGACTCCTGTCACATTTGGATTTTCAGTATTATTCACTCTGAAAATGAATGGATATGAAATCGTTGAATAAAATCTCCTTCGATTCACTTTTCAGTGACAGCCTGAGAGCATCTAAGTTGGATGAAAGTCATTAGTGATATAATCATGAGTGAAATAGAAATGACCCCTAGCTTTATAGAAATGACTGGGTGCTTACATTCTCTTGGTTCTCTGATGATTACAGGCAGGTCTGTGACATACTAAAAATCAGTGTTCACTCCTCTCACTACCCCATCAGTGTGGTAACTTTTCCATCATCAGAGACAATGCTAATTCAGTCTTTATCCACCTCTATAGATTGCTGTCATAGCTGCCTTTCCCTTTAATCTAGCACACTTCTTGTCAAAGAACTTTTTTTTTTTTGCATCACTGCCCTCTGGTGGTGGGAGTAGGAGGCCCAGCCTTTGCTCCGTGGAGCTGGAATTGAACCTCCATCCCAGTGGGCCGCAGTCCCGCGCACAACCACTACGCCACCGGGGCTCAGCCCCTTTTCAGAGAAATTTTAGAAACACAACTGATCGAAATTCCTCTTTATCTCTCTCAAACTGCACATCTACCCGCCGTATACAATCTCTCATGTTATTAAAAAGTCAGTTCCTAGTCCCAGCCAGTATTTACAGCCTGTTGTATGTGCTGTTTACACTTAACTCATGAGTTCATAAATTGACTTGTTTTGTATTTCTATGCCTCCTACAAGACTCATATCAAAAGATGAAAGCATATGTCTACTTCATTCTAATGTACAGTGCTTTTGCACAGCTTCTGACTCTTAACTACCAGTAGCTATTTGAAGAACTGGTACCTGACTTCAGTAAATTCATATGTTCGATGGATGGTAGATAGATAAACAAACAGTGCATATAATAGTAGGCAATCTTCGTTTTTTTCCTCCTGGAACCCTCACAATTACTGTATTGAAGTATTCTTGGGTGGAATTAATCCATTGACCTTGGTTTTAGTAACTGCATACAAGCAAGATTTTTAAATTCCCCAATAGAAAACTAAGTCATCTCAATTTAAGCATTAAGTAACAACCCTACTAACTCTGTAATGATTATTAACTCTGTGAATTGCGGAATTTTGTGCCATACTTGAAGTTTCACTTAAGCTTTGTTACATGGGTAAAAGTGAAAATACTTTTCAGATATATATCATTCTGAATTTATAAACTAAAAGAAAATATATATATTAAAAGATTGTACTCACTTTTGCTCTCTTGTTTTTAAAAAGTTATATATTATAATCAAGGATATATTTAGCCTGGCTATATTAATTGATATTAAAATTCTTAAAGGATAGATGATTTTAAAGGGTCTATTAGCATGTCTTTGGACAACAAACTCACTGTTACCTAGAATTTTCTTTGCTTTAGCATTGAAAAAGACAAACCTGAGGGGGGCGAAAAATGAGGAGCTGATATAAAGGGCTCAAGTAGAAAAAAATGCTTTGAAAATGATAGCAGCATATGTACAAATGTTCTTGACACAGTGGATGATTG
>PVJH01015315.1:0-54030 GCA_004026705.1 Nesogale talazaci
TAACTGAGATTTCTAGCCTCAAAATCTGGGATATAATAAATTTCTGTTGCTTTAGATCTTCTACTTTTGACTGTTAACCTGGGTTCTCTAGAGAAAACAAACCTGTGACACTCAACTATGCACAAGAAAGAACTTTATATCAAGAAGCAACTTGACATCAAGAAAGCACCCCAGCCTAGTCCAACTTCAGTCCATAGGTCTGCTGTTAGCCTCTCCAGGCCACTGACAACGATAGGTGAAGCAGGAAGCAGAGCCTGACAGGCCAATGCTTGCAGGGCCTCGTGGATCCTAAGTGAATGAAAATGTGACAGAGCACCAACAACTCTCAGGGTCAGGTGTCCTAGGTAGGCCCCCCCCCCCCCCCCCCCCCCCGCCCCGGAGGCAGGCCAAGGGTTCCAACAAGCAGGAAGGCAAAAGGATGTGAGGGAAGAATGTTCCCAGATTCTTCCTTACACAAAAGCCACATCATTAGGCAACAACAGGCTGTGCCATGATTGACAGATTGTACTCCACCTTTATGCTAGTGCAAGTTCATCTAAAATCTAACTACCACAGTGGCATAATGGGTTATGCATTGAGCTGCTAGCCACAAAGTCAGGAGTTCAAACTCAAGCCACACCTTGAGAAATATACAAGGCTGTCTATTTCTACTTCTCAGAAACCCAAAGGAAGGAGTTCTACCCTACCCTATATGGGTAGCATGGATTGAAATCAGCTCAATGACAGTGAGCATTTGAGCATGGGGTATTTGCTATTGTATCCATAGGCTACTACAGGATGTGAACCCTATAGGTTTCTAAGACAGCAGGCCTTAGAGTTGGGTAAAATGACTTAAGGACAGGAAAAAAAAATTAAAGATACTGCGTTTTCTCTGCATGTTTCCTGTCGGCTTGGGATCAAGAAGTAGACTAGTGTCCAAGGAAGTTAAAAAACTCTACTTTTTAGGCTACATATCTATACAACAGCCATCAACCCAAACCTGAATAATTCTGTTTCTGCTGAAAAGGATTATGTGACTTTCAAGCTAAGAATCATGACTCTAGTTGCAAGTGGCCTTCGCAGGGGACTCGATTGTTGTCTATTGAACAACAACACCCCAATCTCAGCATCCCAGTGGTGTACAGCAAGGGAGCTGCCACCAGATGCTTTCATATATTGTATGATAGGCTCCTTGGAAAGCTTACATGTTTTTGTTTTTATTCTTTAGAACGTACACATTTCTTTTGGTTCTGTGGCTGTGACTTTGGTGCAATTTTTGCTCTCCTGGATGGTTTTATTACTAAGGTTAGCCCCCGGGTAGGCCTGAGCTGCAGCTGGACATCGCACTCTATCACACTCATTGTTTCCCCCTTTATAGGCAGATAGCTATCAAGATAGAGGTTAGACATATGTCTGTGGGGGCTGCTGCCTTCCCGGGGAAGGGCTGGAAGAGGAGCTAAAGAACTGATATGCTCTGTATGGATTCCTAAGTGGCTACTTAAGGGAGTTGTGCATTCTTTGTAGTTGCATACACTCCTATTGTTAGTTTTTCATTTCCTTTCTTTTTTTTAAAATCTTGTATGATACTTATATTTTTTTCCCAATGATTTTATTGGGGGTCCTAACACCTCTTATAGCATCCAATACATCATTTGTGTCAAGCATATTTGTACACACGTTGCCATATTCATTTCCAAATGTTTTCTACCTGAGCTCTTGGTATAAGCTCCTCCTTCCTCTTGCTTTTTTAAAAATAAATAATTTCATTGGGGGCTCATACAACTCCCATCATGATACATACATCAATTGTATGCAGGCCACATTTGCACACTTGTTGTCATCATCATTCTCAAAACATCCTCCCTCCACCTAGGCCCCCAGTACCAGCTTCCCTTCCCTCCCTCTCTCTTCCCCATGAACCCTTAATAATTTACAAATTGTTAATACCTTTTCATATCATACACTGTCCAATGTGTCCCTTCACTTACTTCCCTGTTGTCCGTATCCTAGAGAGGAGGTTATATGTAGATCCCTGAAATTGGTTCCCCCTTTCTATTCCACCATCCCTCCACCCTCCCAGTACCATCGCTCCCTTCACTAGTCCTGAGGGATCATCTACCTTAAATTTCCCATATTTCCAACTCCAGCGTACATCCCCTGGTCTAGCTAGATTTGTCTGGTAGAATTTGGATCATGATAGTGGGTGGAAAGAAGCATTTGAGAACTAGAGGAAAGTTACATATTTCATTGTTGCTACACTGTACCTTGACTGGCTCATCTCCTCACTGCAACCCCTGTGTAAGAGGATGCCCTTTCACCTATTGATGGGCTTTAGGTCTCCAATCTGCAATCCACCTCATTTATAATGATATCATTTTTGGTTCTTTGATGCCTGATACTGGATCCATTTGACACCTCATGGTCCCACAGGCTGGTGTGCTTCTTCCACGTGGGCTTCTTTGCTTCTGAGTTGGATGGCCGCTTGTTTACTTTCAGGCCTTTAAGACCTTTGATAGCTGTGCACCATCAGCTTTTTGACCACATTTGCTGATGCACATATTTGTTGTCAGCGATTATATCAGGAAAGTGAGCATATAATGTTATGATAATTAGTTCTTAAAACCTGATAATTGTTCCCTTTGAAACCTCATGGTCCCAAAAGCTGTTGTGCTTCTTCCATGTGGGTTTTGTTGTCTCTGAGCTCGATGATCGCTTGTTTACTTTCAAGCTTTTAAGACCCCAGACACTATATGTCTTGATAGCCAGGCACCATCAGCTTTCTTCATTACATTTGCTTATGCACACATTTGTTTTCAGTGATCGTATTGGGGAGGTGTGCATCATGGAATGCCAATTTAATAGAAAAAAATGTTCTTGCACTGAGGAAGTACTTGAGTGGAGGTCCAATGCCCATCTGCTGTCCTAATACTTACCCTACAATTATATGCACATTGATCTATTTCCCGATCATCACATATAAATATATGCACCTATGTAAAAAATTTTGCAATGTTATTTTATTGACTCCCATTATATTTAGGAAAGACTTTTGTGATACCTTACCAAGAAACAAAAAACAAAACAACCATAAAATTTTAACAAACACCTCAATTTGCATAATAAAATGCCAAGAATGCTTCTAAAACTTATTTAAACACAACAGCAGTTTGGTGTGGTAAATAGTCTTAATAATCCCATTTTTCAGTTGGGAAAACCAAGGGATAGAGTTGTAAAGTTTCACATCCAAGGCCAGAGGTGGGAAATGACATATTGCAAGACAGTCAAATTATGAACTCCCCTACTCTTTCTATATGTATTCCACTGCATAAATTAGTGAAGTTTCTCATTCTCCCCAAACTTAGTGCTGAGCCAGTTGATTTACCATAATTTTATCCTCAATTTATCATTTTTCGATCCATGCCAGTCCAAGAAATTGTTAGTAAACCAATCACATACTTCCATGGGAATCAGGGAGCACTTCCCTCTCTTGATCCTAGAAAGCCTGCCTGCTACAATCCCTGCTCATACACTCTGCTCTTGAGTGCATCTTTTTTGTTCCCTTCATGGGGTATGGTGTTCCCTTCTCCCATGCTGAGAGTATTAAATTGCTACCACACTTGTCTGTCCTGTACCAGGTCTCATACAACTTGTGCTTGACTAACTGCACAACCCTAGGTCAGGACCCTCTCATTCATCAAAGGGAGTACAAAATAAGTGGTGGAATTAAACTCAAACCCGGGCCGTTCTGTCTGCAGATCTGTGCTCTTCACTAAAAGATTGATTGAAAAATTGTGACATGGGGCAAGTGAAGCTAGCTGGTCCTTTAGACGCCTATCTTTCTTGCTTGTCTGCTCAGCCTGAGGAGAAGGGCCATGGGCCTGGGAAATTACATGTGTTGATCAATGTGTTATTTAATGTGTTACATAACCTCTTGTCAACTTGAGTGAAGAGGTGGAGTCTCACAGCCAATGGGGTCTCTGTGTTGGCATGGCTTTCTCCTGAGGATTCTGGAAACTTCTGTCATCCTGCCTGGAAGCCAGACACACACACTCTCTGTATTTCCTTTGCTGCTGTTGAGACACTCCATAGAGAGCTGGAGGAGACATATACGGAGACCTGCACCAGCGTTGAGATGCTTCTACTGCCAATGGATCCACAGTCCTTCTATCCACTGGCCTTTGATCTTCCTGCATGTGGCATCATTGCAAGTGTTGTGGGAATCTGAAGAGAAATTTATAGACTGGGTTTGGAAATATGGGCCAATATTGGACTTAGTGGGTCATCTGGACTGGGTCATGATGTTTTCTTAATATGCAATTACTCTTTGGCACTCTTACACACATGAGTGTCTATGGGTTTGTTTCTCCAGTCAATGTGAAGTAACACATTTGATGCTGTTAAGTCAACTGCCTAGTTCTGCTTTCCATTAAATGTACTTGTTCTCTGTTGTCAGTAGTTGTGGGGCATAATATACAGTGTTTGGACAGTGGTTAAGGACAACCAGTGCTCTTTCCTTACTGAGATTCCAAGATGATGTGATTTCAATACTTCCCAGGATGACCTTATGCTGAGAAGTGGTCCTGACTGGGGAATCTCTGGCCCCCCTTCAAGTCTGGGACAGGTGGTTTGTGTACATGGTCCTAACTGAGAGACTGAGATCTCAAGTCCACCCAGACATGCTTCAGAAGAAAGATCTGGCTTTCTATTTCTGAAAAGCAACCATCAAAAACATTATAATGCATAGTTCGACTCTGAGACACATCGGCCACCATGGGCTGGAACTGAGTTCACAGAAGCTGGTCCTGGTGGACCTGCTGGGAAAAGTAGTTCCTCCCAGCATGTGCCCAGTCCATAGAATGAAGTACTTGGAAGATACCCATTTAAATTTCCCCAAACAGTGCTCCTTGGTTTCTCTCTAATCATTTAAACATGAATCCATTTCTACCTTAAGGAATCTCCATATGCTATCATGAGGCATATTGAGTCCTTGATCTACAACTTATAAGTAGGCTATCCTGGGTCAGAGACATTATGACATCACTAACAGAAAGGTTTGGAATTAAGAGCTCGTTCTTCCCTGTTCTGAAAAACTGAAGCACAAAAAGGCAGTTGAGTCAAAGAATCTCGTAGCCCCATCTGCCTTTGACTCCATCACTTTAAATCCTTTCTTTTTTAAAATTTATTTTTATTTTTTGGCATCACTGCCCTCTGGTGGTGGGAGTAGGAGGCCCAGCCTTTGCTCCTGTAGAGCTGCTGCTGGAAATGAACCTCCATCCCAGTGGGCCACAGTCCCACGGCACAACTACTACGCCACCAGGGCTCAACCCCTAAATTCTTTCTTTATCTTCTCTATATGTACCTACAGAGTTTATGCTACTCAGTCGCCATTATTTTAAAATGAAAATATAAGTACTTCTATATTAATGACTACATATCTCTTCTTTAGATGATTTGAATCCCTTCATTTCTTTCCATTCTCAAGTGAAAGTAACTTTAGAACTAGATTATTAAGGGAGTGAGTGCTATAGACAGGACTTCCACCTCCTATTCCAGTCTTTTCCTCATTAATCTCTCCCATTTCCATTTTACCTCCTTCCAGAATATCCCCAAGAACCATTTCTTTATATTACGGTATGTGTTAGACCTAATTGTGATAGATGATAGGGCTTTTCGAAAACGGGCATGTGTCTGACTGAAGAAACTAGACTTTAGCCCTAGGGCTAACAAATTGATTGTGTGCAAAGTGCTGGAACCTTGCAAAATCAGGAACTGGACTGTTGCAGCAATGAAGGAAAAAAATCTTGAACCAATCAGGTGTTTGTGGCTGTCCAGAACACTCTCATCATCAGTTTGGAGCTAGAGTGAATCTACAGAGTTCTGTAACTCTGAACTCCTGGGAATCTAGGCTTTTCAACGCCCATTTTATTTTCCCCTTCCAGAATTCATTAGGCTGAGTTTCCTTTAAGGAATCCTTCCACCCACCACCCCTTCAGCTATCTCTCAGGTTCTCTTGGACAAGTTTATGACCAGGCACCAAAAGTTAATAAAAGGGCTAAGCCCCGGTGGCGTAGTGGTTGTGCGCAGGACTGCGGCCCACTGGGATGGAGGTTCAATTCCAGCTCCACGGAGCAAAGGCTGGGCCTCCTACTCCCACCACCCGGGCAGTGAGGCCCTAAAAAAAAAAAAGTTAATAAAAGCCTAAAGGCCACCACCATCGTGCTGCATGACTTGGGTAAGTCATTCTAATTTGTATCTCTGTGAAATGAGGGAAGAGGGTGATAATAGGGAAGATGTCTTGCAATCATGAGCTTCTGTAGTTCTGTTATTCTCGAGTCATTGTGCCTTGAAAATCCGTGTCTTACAGTGGAGACAGATGGTTTTAAAAGCTGTCATTTCCTTCACTTTTGTTCTCCTCATCTCCATACTTCTCTTTCTTATTTGTGGTTGGGAAGGTGGTGGGCTTCTTTTAGACCTTAAATCTCACACCATGCCACTATCTCCTCCCTGTCCTTGCCCATGCCAACAAATCAGGCTGGTCTAGAACAGGGAATTTAATGGATCAGTCAAGGATATATTTGGAGAAAGAAACTTTGAAAGGAGCCAAGTGGGAAAGAACATGGGCATACTTTGAAGAGAAAGGCAAAAGAGAGTGAACACAGGAGAGAAGGGTGGGTCAAGAGCTTGGGCATGGATGATGCACAAGGGCCGAGCTCGGGCCTGGGTCATGAGATATCTTGGTTCTGGTACTATATTGATATTAGGAATGAGTCTCAGTTTTCTTGTGTTTTATAATTAGAAGGAAAAGGGAGCAAGTGGATTCCTTAGGGCCTTTCTAACTGATTTCCTGGTTTCAAATATTCCCTACATTGCCTTTATATATATTAGTGCCCTCAATATGGAAGAAGATGAGGGCTAGGAGAATTTGTGTAGAACAGCATGCCCTGGGGATACTTTTGTCTCCTGAAGAGAGCTCTTTCAATCCCAGCAACCCAGGGAAGAGCTCGGGTGATTCTTACTGGAATACAGAAACTGTCATGAATATACACATCCTGCTTCTCCTAGTGAATTTCAATGAAAATTCCATCATATGGATGGATATTTGTTACGTAATTCGCTGCCATGTTCTTTTTTCATTTTGATCATTTAAAAATTGCTTTTCTAGAGAAGTAACATAAACTCCATGAGGACAGAGAATATTTTCAAGATTTTTCAGGATCTCTAAGTTGAAAGTGATCTTAAGAAGTATACAAATTTCAAAAAAAAATTTTTTTAACTCTCCTGGCACGATCTGCTTGTGATGCTGCCCTTTGAGATAAATTAAAAAACAAATAACACGAAAATGCTTTTCGTGCATGAGGCTCTCCTGCCACAGTGCCCAGGAACTTTCTCCAGGTGAAACCACTAGATCATGGCCTGATTCCAGTTCAGCAGGCTGCAACTTGAAACCAGAACCTCAGCTTCTCAGGGAGTGAGATAGGTAAAGACATTGACATTTTTGGAGCCATAAAGATCCAGATTTAAGTCTCACTTTCACTGTTTACTAGTAGGGTAGCTTTGGGCAAAGTGCCCTAACTGGCTCTGCCACCCCTTCAAAAAGCACACTGATGATGAGTCCACCTTATGTTGCTCTTAGGTGACATCAAGTTTGTTCCAATGAATAGCAACCCTGTGTATGAAAGGAAGACGCACTGTCCATCTTGTGCCTTGCCCCTCTTTGTTGCTATGCTTTGTATGTTGCTTTGTTGCTAACCCAGCGGTACAGTCATTGGGTCAATCCATCAGGTCAAGTGTCTTCTTTTTCACTGTCCCTCTACTTTTTATCAAGCATGGTGCCTTTTCCAGGGGTTGGTCTTTCCAGATAACATGTTCAAAGTACTTGAGATGAAGAGATGAAGTCTAACCATCCCTGTGTCTAAGGAGCATTCTAGCTATACATATTCCAAGAGTAATTTTTTTCTTCCTTTGACAGTTCATGATACTTTCAGTATTCTTTGCTGACACCCTAATTTTGATCTTGTATAACCTTATATGACAGATATTTCCTAGGCTATAATTTTTATATGTGCAGATTATCAGATTCTCTCTCTCTCTCTCTCTCTTCCTCTTTCTCTCTCTAATAGAGCTGCTGAATGGACTTCAACCACCATTCTTCTGATTCCCAGCTGAGTGCTTAACCACTGTGCTACCAAGTTTCCTCTGAGTCATTCATCTCTAAAAGGCCAGGGATAATCTCCCCCCCACCCCACATACATACCCTGGTCTTCACCAGATAATTCATAGGTATATGTGTGAACACATGTTCTCCCATTGCCTTCCCTCAAACAAGGTGTGAACACTCATGGGGTTGAAACTGTCTCTCAGTTAGATGGAACTCCCTGTTCTGTACCTAACATAATGCCTCAAAAAATTGAGGACAAAGAAAATAAAAGCTGATATAAAGTCCCTTCAGAATGTAGAGTGGAGCTGTGTACTCATGTCTTTCAGCAGAGCCTGCTAACAAACCAGCAAATCTCAGCTGGCTTCTGTCCTCACAACAGACTTACTCTATGCACCTCTCAGGTTCAAAACAAAAGTAAAACAAACCAGAACAGAGACAGGTGTGTCTTCAAACACAGGGAATAGAAATGTAAACCTTTATTTTCTCCTTTCTTCCTAGGCGGCTAGTAAAACAGAAGTTACTAACTCTTGGCTTCAGAGGAGGAGAATGACTGTGGATATCAACTCATGGGATCAGATGTTTCAAACCTTGGTGCAAAAGGAAGAACCTTGGGACAGATGGACTTTGAGGTTGGATGAGATGATTCAGAAAGACCAAGTGGCCAAAGGGTGGAAGCAATACCAACAGAAAGCCTTTGGCAGGTGTGTGAGTGTTTATCAAGCCATAAACCTTTCTGAGCTGAGAGGTTTGCCTTCCTGAACCAACTCGTTGCAGTGAAGTTGACACTTGGGGTGACCCATGTTATGTCCGAATAGAATTGTACTTCATAGGGTTTTTCAGTAGTTGATCTTTCTGAAGTAGATCACCAGGTCTTTCATTACAGGAAACTCTGAGTGGATTCAAGCTACTACTTCCCATTCCTTTTCAAGCATGGTAAGCACTTTCCAGCCAAGGGCTGTTTTTGAGAGTTTCTGAAAAGAAAAAATGAGTCTGGATTATTATAAGCACTGTAAGAATCCCTAATAAAATGATTTATTAAACTAAAGGGGAGGGGAGGATAAATGACCCTGGGTTCTCAATTTTTCTATTGTCACAAGGTTCTTTCGGGTCTGATCATTGAAACTTCTACCCTCCAACTCTGAACTGTTAAACTTGATTTTACTAGGCTGCCTCTTTACTTCTTTCTGGAAATCTCCAAGCAATGCTCTATGTTCCAGCAGTCAGCCATTCTTTTCACTCACCACTTCATTTGCTCCTGTCTGCCTCTCTAGTCTTCTGCAGTCCTCCTCCTCAGGCCTGACCAGTCTCTCTGGGCTTCAGCAGACCCATAGTCATGTTCAGAGATGACGGAGAGCAAGCAATCTTATCGAACATAGTTTTTATTGAGGACCTAGGATAACTGGAGGAAAAATCAGATCCACTATCATCAAGTCTGTTTTGACTCAAAGCAACCATATAGGAATGATTTAAAAGGCCTCCTTGAGTTTCAAAGGACAAACCCCCTCCTGTCAAGTCCATTCTGACTCACGGCAATCCTGAAGGACAGGGAAAACTTGCCCCTGTGAGTTTCCTTGACTAATTTTTGAGTTTCAGCTTTGTTTATTTGCTTTATTAATCATTTTATTGAGGCTTCATACAGATCTTATCACGATCCATCCATCCATTCATTGTGTCAAGCACATTTGTACATATGGTGCCATAATCATTTCCAAAACTTGTTCTTTGTACTTGACCCCTTGCTATCAGCTCAAGTTACAGTCTGGAGAGGAGCAAAAGGCCTCCTCTTTCTTCCTCCAAAGTGGCTGGTGGTTTTGAATGGTTGATTTTATGAGGACTAGCTCAAAACCACCTAACAATCTAAAATCTAGTGCTTGGAGTCCCTAAGTACTTCACACCATCCCTTATTGACTAGCTACCTCTTCACCCCCAGCAGGCTTTCAAATTGTTGGACCAGATTCCTTCCCCAGGTTGGCAGACAGAGAGTCGTGGGATGACAGCTTCATTCTGCCTTTTCTATCTTGTGTCCTCTTTTTCGACCTGTCCAATCTTGCCCCAGGTACTCGTTGCTACAGCCCCCATGCCTTGTTTAACTCTGCTTGCACTTCCAAACTCTTGTTCAGCCCCCTGTTTAGCAGGTGCCTTTCTGCCTCTCCTTGTTTTGCAAGGAGAAATTCAAGTGGCGTTCCTCCTTAAAATATTGCCTGCCTGATCCTTCTGGTCAGCAGTGAGTGTTCTGCTATACTCACACAAGATAATGGTGTTAGATATGTACACATTTACATGCTCGTCATTGTTGTTGTTAATGGCTGTTCACTCATCCCAATGCATGCCAGCCCATGTGTGCACAGTGGAAACGCTCCATAGCATAGGATGCTGACTAGGATGACGCAAACACACATCCTGGGGCTCTTCTTCTCAGATGCCTCTGGGTTGGTTTGCCTAAGCGTTTAATGCTTACTGGTTTGCACCACCCAAGTACTTCTTTCTATATATGTCTATCTCTTAAAATAGTATTATATTGCAAACGTGGTGAGGAGGCCACATATGCTCTCCCTTGGCTATACCAGGCTGAAAGAGAACCCATCTCCACACACATGGAAGACTAATTGACATAAGTCAGATAGACCCCCCCTCCTCCATTTTCTCTTTCTTCTATTCTGATATCAATCCTTCCTCCCACGACACTCTACCTCTCTTCAGGGTTTAATAATTCATTGCAGTGGCATTGAATTGCATTGAATTGTCAGAACTCAGATAATACTCAAATTAGGGATCACGAGTTGGCCTGCTAACTGCAAGGCCAGCAGTTCAAAATCATCAGTTTACCCTTCAGAGAAAGATGGGGCTTTCTACTCTCATAAAGAGCTACAGTCTCAGAAACTCACAGAAACTCACTAGCGTGCCTTTTAGGGTCACTATACATTGGAATTCCCTTGATGGCAGTGAGTCAGGAGGTTTTGTTTACTGATTCTTTTTCTCTCTTATTTTAAAAGTTTTACTCTTTCTCCTTGCAAATCATTTTATTGGTGGCTAATACAGATATCATTCCATAGCTCAATCACATCAAGCAGCATTGTATAATTGCTACCACAATCAGTTTCCGAACATTGTTTTCCTTCTTGAATGTGCTCATCAACTCCCCTTTACCTAACTGTCCCCCATCCCTGCTGCCCCTGGGATGTTTAAAAATTATTATTATTTAGGGAAGTTGACAGGTTACCACAAGCTAGGATCAGAAGAGCCAAGACTACATAAAAGATAAAACCTTTTGTCCACAGCCATGCCTCTTTTTTGCCAGCAGCCTCTGTCTCTGGGTTTTAGCCTCCCAATCATGTGGTCCCTTGGCATCTGCCTCCCTGGCCAGGGAGCTACCCCAATCCTCTGCCTCAGAGTCTCAGGCTCAGTGCTGTTCCTCCACGCTAACTCCTGGTCTTTTGGCTTTGGCCTCTGGTCTTGGTGTGACACTGTCTCTGCTGCCTCCGCCACTTTAGACAGGGATATAAACATGCTCCACTACTGTATCTTCTTCTTTGATGTGGCTGGGAATCCTGCCAGTTCCCAAGATGACTCTTAAACACTGAGCTTTGATTTTGTAGTCATTCTGCACACTGTCTCCTCG
Organism: Nesogale talazaci; assembly: GCA_004026705.1. NCBI lineage: Eukaryota > Metazoa > Chordata > Mammalia > Afrosoricida > Tenrecidae > Nesogale > Nesogale talazaci. Next base: position 11,757 of record PVJH01015315.1, read on the forward strand.
TGGAAACAAAGGATGGTGAGTTACTTCATACCTCCCACTAAGTTGAGATTCAGTATGCATCCCTCCTTAATTAGCTGCGTTACAGAGAAACGCCCCCCCCCCAAATGGGATTATTTCACAGTCCTAGGGAGGGGCTATAATTTATAATTCAATTGTCAATATCAGGGATTATGGCTAGAAAGATTATATTAATTGACTTCATCTCACATATATTGTATGATATGTTGGAATCACTGGCTAGAGGCATCATGAGGTTGGGACTTTCTGAGTTACAGATATTTCAGTGGCAGTGCCTGCTGTTTCAATGAGTCCTCCCAGGACTCTACAGAACACAACTTTCCAGCTGCGTGGCGGAGCCCATGAGGCAATCACTTTGTGTTACTTGGTAATCCAGGGAGTTGTGTAAATATCTCTCTGTGTGTCAGCCAGAGTTCTGTGAGGGGTGCAGGATGACTTTATTTTGATACTCCCTAAGTGAAAAGATCCCCTCCATTAGTCATTCTGATAACAGAAAAACCACCTACCAGTACTTTTGAGAAAAATATCAAACAACTTTTGAAAGCGTTGTATAGTTTACAAAATATTTTCACATTTCTCATTGGAGCTTTACTATATTACCCTTGGGAAGTTTTATTTTCATGAATGGAGGCTATAGAAAACCCCCTGATAGAAACTGTGAATTGGCGTCTCTAACCCAGTGTCAAGGCTGCAGATTCTAGCTGGCTTCTCTAGGGGAAAACTAGCCATGTTGCTCATAGAGGTGATTTGGAAGAGCAGCTAGGTGGTTTCAAATGGCACTGGATTAAATACGTGCCTCTAAAACAAAGAACAAGTTTTTAATTCCTTTATGACTAGGTTTCCTTGTCCAGATATTGGGCTTGGTAGGCCTTCTCTAAAACTACTCAATGGTTGTACTGTCAACAGACGATTGCTTTAAGGGTAGAATGGTAGAATGCCGCTAAGCACCAATGATAGTATCTGCCTTATGATAGAGACTTTTTGAGGAATTGCTGTGATGATTATGAGGAAGAAATTTCATTGGCACAGAACACAGGCAATTTCCCTCTGAGGCATCCGGACATTGTTCACTAGCAAAGAGACACACTTGACGATGATATATGAGTAGCTTCTCAGGGGGCCATGAGAAGATGTTCTATCAGAAACTCAATTGATTCCCCTTGTGTTTGTCAGTGACTGCAATGCTCCAAATCACCAAATCCTGATCTTTTCCTCATTGACAGAGCTCTAAGAGCAGAGAACCTTCTGATCAACAAGCGACAGAGAACATAAAGATGTTTTCCTTCTGTCTGCAGGTTCTGATGTTCCTCCTGCCGCCAAGGATGGGTTTCTGCCAAAGTGCAGCTCCTCTGTCACATGACCTGAAACCACCAGATGTCCCAGGGGCAGGTGTTTCTTTGCTCAGATTCTTGCTCAGATTATGCGATTCTTTGCTCAGATGTGTAAGAAGTGTCCAGTGTCCCAATTTGAGAAGCCCAAGTTCTCTTCTGAGAGTACCAGTACGATTCTGAAAAATCTGGTGTAGCGTATTCTGGAGAGATTCTATGGAGAGGACCTCAGGACAGTTGGGGAGCTCCCAGTGGTTGCTGAAGTGCCTTTGAAAGGGCCTCATGACACAGCCAATTGCGAAGCATGTGTTCTTGGCTTCTGTAAATATGGCTCACAAGACCCACTCACTTCATACATGGAGATTGGGAATTTCTCAACTCCTGATGGTGACATGTTGATCCAAAATATAGCTGCAACGACAGCGCCCAGCCATGCCACTGTTGGGACCCACGGGTATGAGGCAATGCCTCAGACCACATATGGGGCAGGCCCAACAGCCACATGCAGGGCTGGGACCGCTAATGCATCTCCAGCAGAGTGGGCTGCAACAGCTTATGGAATGGCTTATGGAAATCACAGAGTCCCTGGCTCTCCACCACCAAATCAAATCAAATGGGGGTTCTCTGTATGTGGTTGCTGTCTGCCTTTATTTTGGTGCTAGATACTTTACTAGTAAAGTACAAATGTGAAAACATTTGTTTTTTTCTCTTGTTTGAAGTCAATGATGATGAGAAATCAATGAACTGGGTGCCATTTAATATGAGAGGATTTTTGACCTAACAAGTTCAAATTTTTAAAATAAGGATTGATTTCCTACATCTTTTCTGTAGATATGATCCAAATCCATGATGAACTGTCAATACATATGCATTAAGTCACTTCAAGATCTTCATTCATTCACCCACTCACTCATTAAGTTGTATCTTGATAATACCTGAGAGTCATTAACATTAACTGAATGTTACTATTATGAGCTATATAAAGGCTCCCAAATAGGTTCATGTGCTAATCTCTAGAATCTGTGGCTATGTTAATTTACATGGAAAAATGGATTTATCCATGGATGGAATTGGATGATTAATTTACGAGGTGGAAAGTCATCCTGCATTATTCAGATGGGTCCAATATAATTATAATAGACTCCATAAGAGGGAAGTCAGAATGTCAAAGTTAGAATAAAAGGAGATTTGATGACAGAACCAGAAGATGGAATGATCTGCTTTGAAGTTAGAGGAAGAGGTCACAAACCAAGGGGTGCAAACAGACACCTAGAAATTGGAAAAGACAAGGAAACGATTCCGCTGTTGAGTTTCCCTATGATTTCAGTTCTGTTTACACCTGACTTTCATCCTGTGAAACTGATTTGGACATCTGTCCTCCAGAAATCAAAGATAATAAATCTGTGTTGTCTTAAGGAACTAAGTTTGTGGTGATTTTGTGATAGCAGCTATAGAAGTTACTATAAAATTATTAATATTAATAACTGATATAGCTATATAATAGCAACAATCAGGCAGTTCTGTTTTACAGTCTTGAAAGCAAACAGATGGAGGCACTAGTGGTCAACAATTGCAGCTCTGCTCTGTCGTACATTTGATGTACATTCTGATGTCAATCAGAATCGACTCACAGGCAGCCTGTTTCAAGTTTGCTCTCTGGCCATCTAAGCTTATCACTTTGGAGGCATCTTTGTCTTCTCCTCCCTGTGACCAACACTTCTGACCCCCTTTCCCTCTAATTTTCTTTGTCACATTCTCTCCATGCATAGCTTAGAAACTTGGATAATTGCAATTAAAAAGGGGGTTTAGATTCCTCTCTAGAAGGAATGGGAAGTCATTGAAAGCAACTGAAGTTGTAACCAGTACAGTGGCACCACAGTTAAAAATACTTTATCTCTGGAGGATAATTAAGTATAGGACACAAATAGTGGGCATATGGATTCAATTATGGCAGCCATATAGACAGAAGCTCCTATAGATAATGTAAATATCTCCAAAGAATTTGAAGATAATGAAATTACATTTTAGATAATTACCTTATCTCTTTTTTTTTCCTGGCCATCTCTTGTTATTTCCTCTCAGGCTACTTCCTACAAAACTGTATGCTCCCCAAACCCCTGGCCGCAGGCACAACCACCAAACCAACCTAGAATTTTCTGTATTCCTCCTATTTCCATAACGTTTTGGTTAGTTCACAAAGAATATTGGCCTGGGGATCTGGAGATTTTCTTTCTACTCCGTGACTCTGCTCCATAATCTAGGGCAAGCTGTTATATCTCCCTAGGTCTCAGTTTATCCATCCATAAAATAGAATAAGGTTCTCTAATTAAACATAGATGATTAAAAACCTGCATTTGGGCTGAGCCCCAGTGGCATAAGTGGTTGAGTGTGGGACTGCAGCCCACGGGCTTGGTGTTCAAATTCAGCTGCAGCTCTCAGGAGCATGGCTGAGTAGCTCCCATGACCACCAGAGGGCAGTGATGCCCCCCCCCACAAAAAAAAAACTTGCATCTACCTCTGCTATATTTTGAAGTCTCATGAAATGACAGTAAGAAGGGAAATGACATCAACCCACAAAAGCAACAAAAAAGGATAGAAGCTAGAAAACTGATTGACAAGTGATAGGTAACTGAGAGCTCTGGAGTAGAAGGTAGCCATAGGGAATCCAATTCATTAAAACCCCAGAAAGACCCAAATTGCAGGCAAGGTGGAACTTAGAAAGTGGTTACTGGAAAGGATGAAGAAGGAGCATTGACTGAAATTCTTTATTATAAACTTCTTTCCTTTGCATCTGTGTAACCTGGTAACAGCTCTTCACTAACTTCGGGAAAAGGAATAGAAGTTAATTCTCTGAAGCTTTGAATCAAATTGACTTTGAAATTATAGCAATCTACATACGTAGGAAATGGATGCCACCCAGCAATTAAGGTGACAATAAAATTTTACACATTTAATAGTGGCACTCCTGGCTACTGGACTACTATCAAGCTGAGGAGATGGTCTTATGTTCTATGCACCCACCCCTCAAATACACAAAGATACAAGAATTCCTTTCCCAGAAACAGAATATTTCAAACAACAGCAATATAAAATACCTAACAATGCAAAAGCATCTTGTGACTTCTGACATATCAAAGTTATAAGGCAGAGGAGAACTGCCTCTTTGGGTCCATGAGACTGTTCATCTTTATGAGTGACTTATGAATATATATGTGTATGTTATGTCAACCTACACCTGTGTGAATGTGTAGAGGTGGAGTGAAACCTAGCAATTAGGTCACGCCCCTGATTATGGCTCTTTGGGGTGTGGCCTTTTGATAAGAGACGCTGGAAACTCCTCTCTTGCCTGTCACCTTTCTCCCCACTGGGACTCTGTGTCTGCCTCCAGGGACTGCCCCATGTGGGCTGCTGACTTAAAGCTCTGTTGGCTCCCTGCTCCGTTTCCACGGACCTCTTCCCCTCGGGCCTGCAAGCTCCCTGATGCTTGCTTCACATTTCTGCATTCCTGGTCTACAGCTACACGTGTCTGAAGAGGGCCCTGGCTAACATTCAACCCATGGGCTAGCTGGACTGAGTTGGGAAGTCTTGTTGATATAAAATTGCTTGCTGATATATAGTTCTTAATAGTACTTGCTGATATAAAGTTCTTTCATATATATGCATATACATATATTCAAATACATACATACACACTCATATATATTTCATGTCACTGGTTTTGTTTCCCTAAGCAATCCAGCCTAACATCCAGATCCGCATCCTTAAGGACTCTGAACCCTTGGTCACAAGCCATTTTTAGACTGTAACTTCAGTACTTTTTCATCTGTTGTCAAAATTGAACAGAGAATTTCCAAAAGAGAAGCCAGTAGGTGACTTGGGTGACACACATTCTTTTCCATCCTTATCTCTCTCTTTTTGAGGACCAGTAGGGTGGCTCTTTTTCTTGACTGCTGCTTTCTTGGCAGAGCAGTCATCCCTAGTAATGAGATCATTGCTGTGTCACTTAATGGAAGAATCCTTCATCTAGAATCTCTAGGCCTGCAGAATCTTGGTTTCTAGCCATGGGAAGCAAAACACGGCCCTTGACTTAATGTGTGATGGTCACGTCTACTTTGAAACTTTGGTTTCCAGACCTAGATATTCTATCTATTAAAGATGAGTCCATCTCTTCCAGGAAAGCCTCACACAACTTTAGAAGCCCTTATGGTGAGGTGGCTTTGACTGGATTGCAGAGATTGAAACTGCACCACTGTGGGGTCTTTGGTTTAGTGTTTGTATTGCATTCTATCCACAAGACCATATATCCAAGCTGACATCACAACTGCATTTTAAAGAAAGTCTGTGATTACTCTTTCAGGATGGCAGCTTCTGAATGATGCAGTATTTGTTAGGACCCAGGAATTCCTTGATTTTATCTCCACTACTATAATTCCTTTGGCACAAAATGTTTTCCCTTGATGTAGTTAGATGCTATGTGGGATCCTGTGATAGGATGTGGGAAAGAGGTGTTGGCTAAGGTTCTGAAGGCAAGACATTGAAGCCCCTTCTTTTTCAAATATGCAATAAATCAGCCCTTTGCCCTATGAGTTCTCTCTCCACCCCAATTCATTTTCTAATAAGCTGGAGGATATGCTTAAAAAGCAAGGCAAAGCAGAACATAAAGCCAGAAAGAGAATAGTCCAATACAGTAAAGGCATGGAGCCCAGAGAGTCAAGGAACCAACACAGAAGAGTGAGGGGAGTTGCCAAATGCTGGCGATCAGCCAGCTGCGACCACTCTTCGGTAGCTCATTAGAGCACCACCTGCCTACATTGGAGCCTCTGGGAGAAGGCTCCAGGAGGGGATGCCTCAAGGGGGAAACAAAGGAGGCTGAGAAGCTAGCTTGTGCAGTTGGTTAGAAGGAGAGCTTTACCCTTCCAACAGATCTTGGGAATGAGTTAGTTAAGAAAAGGAAAGCCTTTCTTGAAAACCAAGAAATCATTAACTTTAGAGTTAACAAAAATTTGCACAGGAAAATAACATTGTACTATGAATAACATTCATACAGAAATAATACTATGGCTGAATGTTGGTTTAACTAAAAATGTAGGAGAGGAAAACAGTTGTGGGGAAGTTTAACACGCCTGCATAGTGGCTGAGGAATGCAAGAGCCCTCAATCTTGAAAATGTCACAGAGACCACATCTGACCTCTGACTACACAGGGAAGAAGCTCCATCCCCGCTGAGGGTCCATCACCACAAGACAGAGCAGCAGACAACCTCTACTGTTCTGACACCACCTGGCTCGCTTGCAACATTCCACTTTGTGGCTGGTGTCAGTAATTCATAGCAATGGTTACATGGAAGTCACAGAAAAACTCACAATCATGGTGTGAGTGTGTGTGTGTGTGTGTGTGTAGCATTACCAGGAAAATTAACATTAAGGAAAATATTGATCCACAACACCACCTCTCCTCCACCAGCAGCCAGATCTCACTGCAGCTCAGCCTCAACCACGTTGTCTCCTAACCACTGCCTCCACTAGCCTGGAATCCCGCCCTCTGCTGTGCCTCATCATCTTATAGCCCTGCTGATGGTCCTCTACCTTTTCTCATGGTCTCCTTGGCCCAGCCTCTGGTCTCGATGTGGTATCAGCTCTGTTGCCTACACCATTTCCCGTATGGGTTTCAATTGTACTCTGCTGGTTCCTTTCCTTTTTTGATGGGAAGCAACTCTGTTGCTGTTTCTGAGATGGCGCTCTTAATACACACACGATTAATCTGACCAATCCCCTCTACTTGTGCTTCACTATTTGGCCCTATTTATATGACCCTAGTACAATCATTTGGTGGAGGGCTTACGACATGGATAGAAGAGCCATAGAAGAAATCTCCACCACATTTGCTTATGCACCCACTTTGTCTTCAGTGATAGTGTCAGGAAGGTGAGCATCATGGAATGATAGGTTAATAGGACCGTGTTCTTGCGTTGATGTAGTACTTGAGCAGAGGCCCAATGTCCATCTGCTACCTTAATATTAAACTTCTAAATATATGTACATATACATATTTCCCCACTGTCATATGTAAATATATTTTCATGTGTACATGTTTATATTTAGACCTCTAGAAATGCCGATTGTCCCCCTAGTTCTTTCCTCAATTTCCTTTTACTTTCCTCTTGTCCCACTATCATGTTCAGCCTTCATTTGTGGTGAAGGAAGCTGATGGTTTCTGACTATCAAAAGATATAGCATACGGGATCTTAAAGGCTTGACGATAAACAAGTGACCATGTAGCTGAGAAGCAACAAAGCCCACATGGAAGAACACCAGCCTATTTGATTATGAGGTGTCAATAGGATCAGATATCAGGAATCAAAGACCCAGAACAAAATATCATACCATTGGGAATGAGGGAGAATGTAGAGTGGAGACCTAAAGTCCATATGTAGGCAACTGGACATCCCCTTACAGAAGGATTGTGAGGAGGAAATGACCCAGCCAAGGTGCAGTATAGTACCGAGGAAACATGCCACTTTCTTCTAGTTCTTTAAGGAATCCTTCCCCTCACTATTATGACCCCAATTCTACCTTACAAATCAGGGTAGACCAGAGCATGTACAGGAGTACAGATAAGAGCTGAAAGCACAGGGAATTCAGGACAGCTAAACTCTTCAAGATGAATATTGAGAGGAGCCATACCCAGGAGGGAAGAGGAAGGTGGGAGAGGAAAGGCGGGACCGATCACAATGACCTATGACCTCCTCCCAGGGGGATGAACAAGAGAAAAGTGAGTGGAGACATCAGTGTAAGACATGAAAAAGTAATAATAATTTATAAAATACCAAGGATTCATGAAGGAGGGAAAAAATGATACCATAAACTCCAGTAGAAAGAAAATGTTTTGAAAATGATGATGGTGACAAATGTACAAATGTGCTTGACACAATGGATGTGTGGATTGTTTGGTTTGTGGTTTGAGCCCCCATCAAATGATTGAAAAAAAAAGATATCTCACTTTACAACATACATTTTTATCCTTGATGATTGTGAATCAGTGGAGAGTATTTGAAAATTAAAAATTAGGCAGCAATATATTTTGGAGCATAGCGCTATATACCAAGAAATAAAATTCAAAGTGATGTCCATGCTTGCTTAGGGAAGTGAAATGGAAGTTAACAGGGTAGGGAAGGACTGGTCTGTTTTTTTTTCCCTTTTTAAAATCATTCTATTGGGGTCATGTATAACTTTTATTACAATCCATATATACATGCGGAAAGGACTGGCTTTTGTCGTGACTTTTATCTCTCACTGTCAAAGAGTCACTGCTGACTCACTGAGCCTGTAGGACAGGGTCGGACTGTCCCCTGTGGGTTTCCTAGACAGTCACACTTTATGGGAATAGAAAACCCCCTCTTTCTCCCTTGTAGTCACTATTGATTTTGAACTGCCGACTTTGCAGTTACCATAACCAAGACTCCTAGTAAACTTCACAGAGAGATTTGCCTGTTGTTAATAACATATGTAGACATATGATATTAGTAGAAATTAAGATCAAATTCTACTTTTAGGAAATAATACCTTGAGAGGTTCTTGGCATTCAAAGATTTTCCTGATGAGATTAGTGGTGATATTGGCGAATGTAAAATTAATAAATTAATACAATGTGTCAATATCTGGGAGAAAAAGAAATAACATCTTATTAGGATTTTAAGATCCCACCCAGCTCTCATATTCTACCAGTGGCAGTTAGATTTTATGTCAACCTGCACCAGTGTAAAAGTGTAGGGGTGAGTCCAACTTATGAATCAGGTCACAGCCTAAAGCTGTCTTCTTGGAGGTAAGGCCTTTCTATAAGAGAGATGCTGAGAATTTCTCTTCTCTCTGCTCCTTTACCTTCCTTCTTGCTGGAATTCAGTGTCTGCCTACAGAGATGGTCCCATGTGACCGGCTGATTCTGGAACCCAATCCATGGGACTGTTAGTGTTTTGCCATGTCCCACTGACCTTGGATCCATGCAACTCTGTACCCACCAGTTTTTGATCTGTGCATCTCCCTTCATCTCTTAGCATCCTAACCCTATAGTTACATGAGTCTAAGGAAGGCTCTTGTTAGCATTGCTCCTGTGGACTTAAGTTGGAATGGTCTGGAATACCTTTTAGATATAGACTTGCTTCTTGATATAAAATTCTTTCATAGAAATAATCACTGTTTTTGTTTCTCTAGATAACCCCACCTCATACATTATTATTTTCTGTATTCAAACATGTCGATCTTCTTTCATTCCCCTGTCTTCTCTCCTTTCAGAATCCTTATCCAAACACAATATAGATATAATAGTAATAATGAAAACGCAGATACATAGGGTTCCTTTTATTTGTAAAGCCTTATCTCTGGGTAGTACAAATGGTTCAATTGTGCTGGGTTCCTAATGGAAAAGTTGGAAGGTCGAGTCCACTCAAGCACTTCAGAAGAAAGTCCTGTTTAGCTGCTTTGAAAAATTTGAAACAAATAAACAAACAAAAACTCTATATGATGTATGGTTATGCTCTGTCATGATTTCTACTGGACTAAGGTGGAAGCCTCAGACTATTCCTAAGGGAAACGAGATGAGAGTGTGTCTGTACACCCAGTGAAGGAATTCTCTAACTGTATGGTGCTATTAGGTACCTGCACGTTTGGCTCAACTTGACCCTAAGTACAACACAATGAAACATTGCCTGATCCTGCATCATCTTCACAATCTTAATGCTTGAGTCCATTGACACAGTCACTATAGCAATCCATCTCATTGAGCGTTTGCTGATCCTCTGATTTTGCCTAGCGTGTCATACACTTCCAGAACCTAATCTCTTGTAATAATATGTCCAAAGTACTCAAAAAGAAGTCTTTCCATGTTCCCTTCTAAGGAGCATTTTGGTTGTATTTCCTCCAAGACCTTTTTGATTGTTCTTCTGATTGTCCACCATGCTTTAAATATTCTTCACCAACACCATAATTCCAATACTTCAATTGTTCTTTGATCTTTGTCGAAAATTTAAGGAAAAAAATTAAAAGTTGTCTACTATTTTTAAATATTTAACTGGCTTTATTATTTTTATTAGTTTGGATTTGATACATATAGCATATCATTCCATATTTCAATCACATCAAGTTGAATTTACAATTGTTACCACAATTTCCAACCATTCTTTTTTTTCACATGAACTCCTTGACACCATCTCCTTTTTACTGCCCCCCCCCCACCAACTACAGTACTCCCTCTCCCCCTGAATCCCTTTTTTTACTTGCTGTTTGTATCAGTCTGGGTAGACTAGAAAAACAACTCCACAGAGACTCACAAGAGCAATTTGATATTGAGAAAACTTTCCTGCCCAATCCAGACCAAATCCATAAGTTTCGTATTAGCCCATGTGTGTCCAATGCCAATCTATCAATTCCTCTTCAGATTCATAAAATACATGCAGTGAAGCTGAATAATCACAGAACAGTGGTTTGAAAGTCTTGTGGATCCAGTGGTGGTATAAGCATATAAACTCTGGCAGGGGTCTCATGTGGCTTCTTCAGTTCTAAGACTGCCTGCCATCAACTTGTCTCCATGTGGCTTGTCAACAAGAATGTCTCACAGGGACTGAGTGTGTGTGTACCACCTCAAGCAAGTTATTATCTATTTATTGCCTCCAAATGAGGTCAACAAGCTTCCTGACTGATAGATTAAACTCCACTCCTTCCCTCTTAATCCTCTCAAATTGACAGTAGATTATATAACTATCAGATTATATAAACCACACTGTTTCTATATGTTCTTCAATTCTGGATTTCATATAGCAAAAACATAAAAAACACATACCACAGCTTCAAGAAGGTGATCTCCATTGACATAATATCTCTGAGATACTCGACCATGAACAAACAAACACCAAAAAAAAAAAACAATAAGATAATCTACTAACAAAGTTTTATGCTTTCATTTTCTATACTCCTCTCTCCCAAGCACTCTGTTTATGACCACTTTCCTCCCAATCTCAATTTTAGATAGGGGAGTTCTCTGGAGGCTAATGTGCTATGTAGTTCCACGAATGAATCTTGGTTTCCCACTGTCATCCATCACCTTCTGCACACCACAATTTCACAATTTAGGTGCTAATCCCTCCTTCAACTTTGAATTATAAGGATTCTAATCCTTCATTGACTGATGAATGGTCATGATGGTATGATTTGTCCATGTGGACATAGTTGACATCTCTCTTAGATGGCTGTGTGTTTGGAAATAAGCATTTAAGACACCAGATACTATTTTATTCAGTAGCCAGGCACCATCTAAATTCTGTGCTACATTTTGCAATAGCACCTATATCTTCTGTGTTCCCTTACTGAGGACAAGTGTTAAGAAGGGCCATGATGTAAGAACTAATTGTTCTTCAGTTGGAGCTAGGATTTAGTGCAAATCTTAAACCCATTATTGGATTGATCCTTTTTCTTCTTCTTCTTATTTGCTGAAGCTTAGGGTTACTATTTTTGTCATATATTCCATAGTTTAATTGCATCAAATCACATAAGCTTTTTTAATCAGTCTGCAAACTTAGTTTTCCTTCTTGGACTCCTTGACTTCCTCTCCTTTTTTATCTCCCTCATCCTTCTATATTCCTCCACCGTCCTACCAACCCTTGTTCTATTTGATTTCCCTACAGGCTCAGCATCCCTGGATTTCATTTACAGAAACAGAAAAGCAAATAGCACAACTCCAAGAGGATGACAGCATACCTCTGAGAAACACCCTAATATAAAGAAGCATAAGCAGCATAATACAGAATGACTTTCACAGGATTTCCAGAATAATACATGTCTTAATACTTATAGTGCATTGATTGTAGCAAGGGTTTGGTTGTCCTTCAATCAACAGTACGCCACTCTTGGTACAGCTGCCTCCTGCTTCCTCGGATACCATGTATTTTCTGGTTTAAGTCCTCAGGTTCCAAGTGTGTCTGAGTTATACCCAGTTCATCCAGTGGAATTCCAGCCTAAGGTCTCACCAATGCAACCGCTGAAATATATCATGTGCTATAAAGATCCATGATTCAGTGTCCCAGAACTCCTTGGCACCCAGCCTGTGTTCCCGGGACACATACAGACACTGTAGTTCAATTTTGTCCACCTGCTGCTGGCCACTCCCATCTAATGTTCCCACAAGAATACTCAGTCACTCAGGTCTCCAAAAGTTGCCTGCTTTGTATCTTTTTTTTCCTTTGAAAAAATTTTAAATCATTTTATTGCAGATCATACAACTCTTATCCCAATCCATACATCCATTCATTGTATGCAAAGCACATTTGTACAGTTGTTGCCATCATCGTTCTCAAAACATTTGTTTTCTACTTAAGCCCTTGGAATTAGCTAATTTTCCCCCTCCCTCTGCAGGAAGAGACTATTGATTACTACTATTATTATTCAAATAATGCTTGAATATTTAAGAATTATTATTGTCATATAATACATTTTCCAGTGTCTCGTTTCACCCACGGCCCTGTTGTCTGTACCCCAGGGAGGAGGTTCTGTGTAGATCCTTATAATCGGTTTCCCCTTTCTACTCTACCTTCCCTTCAGCTTCCAGTATCGCCACTCTCACCACTGGTCCTAAAGGGATCATCTGCACTGATCCCCCCAGTTTTCCGGTTCCTCTCTGTACCAGTGTACATCTTCTGGTCTAACCAGATTTGTAAGGTAGAATTGGGATCATGATGGTGGGGGGGAGGAAGCATGTAAGAACTAGAGAAAAGTTGCGTGTTTCATCATTGCTACACTCTACCCTGTCTAGCTCATCTCCTCCCCATGACCCTTCTGTAAGGGGATGTCACTTCGTCTACAAATGGGCTTTAGGTCCCCAATCTGTACTCCCCCTCATTTACAATGATATGACTTTTACCTCTTTGTTCCGTGATACCAGATCCTTTGAACACTTTGTGGTCACACGGGCTGATATGCTTCTTCTATGTGGACTTTGTTGCTTCTGAGCTAGATGGCTGCTTGTTTACTTTCAAGCCTTTAAGACCCCAGATGCTATATCTTTTGATAGCCGAGCTATCTTTTTATATCTTTTCCTCACCACATTTGCTTATGTACACATTTGTCTTCAGTGATTCTCTCAGGGAGGTGAGCCTCCTGGAATGCCAGTTTAAGAGAACACAGTATTCTTGCATTGAGGGAGTCTTTTTGTGGAAGGCCACCAATTCTAAACAACCACAATAATAATATAATTTCTCCAAAATATTTTATTGGCCTAAACTTTAAACAATTGCTATGCTTCCTCTTGATTTCTAATACTATGAACATAAACATTACTCTACATCATGTCACAATATGTACGGACAGATGTTTGACTCCGAATTTGGTTATTTCAAGGAATATGAGGGAGGGAAGATGAGGAAAGCTCGTCCTGCTCCTCAGAGTCTGAGGCCTCTGTCCAGAATCTAATGCTAGGACAAAGGCACCCAGAGACCCTGAGTACACTGCTTGCGCTTTCCAGACCCATGAGCTTTGTGCACAGCAGGGCTGAGGAAAGGTGTGTACGGTACCCTGTAGCTGCCTGCCATTCCAACAAGGTCTTCCATCCACTGGACTGTGAACAAAACAATGTACAAAGCCAAACAAATGATGGTTATGGGTCAATGCCATCTTCTCATGTTAGAGATTGCATCGGGAGCTGGGGTAGAGTCCAGCTTGGTCAACCTGGAGGGAAAAGCAAAAAGCCTGGACAGGGAGAGGTGACAGGTCAGGAGGAAAAAAAAAAGACAGATGAGAAGACTAGAGAAATAGTCAGGAGCCTCAACCCTGAAGGAATCTGTTGCCAGAGTAGGAGCCTGGTGGAACCTGTCTCCAAAGCTAATCATTGTTGTCAGGTAGTCCGTGGGTTCCTTTGGATTTTCCTGAACTGCTCTCTGTCTTTCCTAGAGGCACAATTGCCTCAGTGTTATCAGCGAGACTAATCTTTAAACAGAGACTGAAGATCCCCAAGCTCTCTGTCCTATGCTTTAAAAACAAAAGAAAAAAGAAAAAGCTAGATGAACTCAGCGTTTAAATATAGCAGTGCTCCCCTCAGGCGCTGATTTTGATTTTGATTTCTCAGACAAACACACCTCAATGGTTGGTGTTTTTTGTTTCCTTGTGCTACCACTTAATACCTACTAGCTGTTATTTGATGTATTGTATCTCAGCCAAATGCACACTTAGGAATGGGGAAGGAGAAGAAGAGGCCTGGAGCGCTTCCCTCCACCCTCATTCTGGGCAACCAGTTTGATGGCAGAAATCACGAGCAGAGCATTGCAGGAGAGAAGGGAGGCATAGGAAAAAGTTCAGAAACTCCCCATCAAGCTATGCATGAGAACTTTTGTCAGACCATACATCCAAGCTAGGATCAGTAAAAAGTTCAAAAAATATTTATTTTATGAACATTCCTAGCACTGAGAAGATTCTCTGGGAAACAGAGATCTGACCTGAGAAGGGTCAGCAAAAACTGCTCTTAGCAAAATCAATCAACCCATGGAATGGAAGTTTTTGCCATGTATTGCTCATTAATTATAGCCCTGAGCCCAAGCTATGCATTTTTAGGCAATGCTAAGTGCATCAACTGTCCTGCCCTGAAACGCCTCTCATGTTCTCTTGCCCCCATCTACCCTTCCTATCTTCACCTCCCATAAACTCAAGGCACTTGCAATCTTGGATAAGATACATGCCTTGAACATCCTCAGGCCAAGAGGGCAGAGAGTGGGGGAACCTCTGGAGGTTTAGAAGGACACATTCATCAAATGTTAGAGCTGAAAGTGGTTTTAGAGAGCAGGGGCCAAAAGGCACCAATCTCCACTCAAGAATGTCACAGAGGTGAGCACTCAGGAGGGATGCTTTACCTCCTCATTCAGCTAAAAGCCCGTGGGTTAAAATCAGGAATTCGTGAAGTTTGATGAAAAGTAGAGAGGGGTTTGGGGAGCAAAATGGTAGAGGCATGAGAATAACCTGGGCAAAACAATCATGATCTCTGGCTCTTGGGAAGTTTCAAGTGCCCCTAGATCACTGAAAGGGCTCAGCATTCTAGTACCATCTGGACCCTCTTTAGAAGGAGATGGTGTGGCTATTTAGCAGTGGCAGGGAGCAATAATGGAGTCAGAGATGGGAGAGTTCTTTCTCTGGAGACCCTGGACTGCTGGCAAAAAGTGAGTCCCAGAGGGCTTTAGTGACTCCTATTCCTATGTAACCCCTTGGACACTCTCAGCCTAATGCATCTTTTCACAGATAAGGCAAGCAAATCCATGAAGGAAGAGGGATGTCTCCAATTCAACTCTTATTTTCAGAAAGTAAGCTCATGTCTTTCACACAGATATTAAATGATCATGTTCTGAAGATTTTACTGAACATATTAATTAAGGAGGAAGCCAGTAAGATTAAAATTGCTTCCAAAAGGATCGCGCAACCTGACAATTTAATAGTCACTGGATTAATTACAAAATCTGGTTCATGCTCAACAGGATTATAACCTATAAACTTTTAGGGCTGTAAATTCCATGGGGTAGAAATTATGCAAATCTCTTTTGGTAAAAAAAAAGTTTGCGAGTGTGCTTTTGTTTTACAGCGAGAAAGAATAGTGCAGTAAAAGGGATGTCAGGTTCAATCCACTGAAAATCATTGTCGTTAGGTACTGTCAAGTTGTTTCTGCCTCATAGCAACCCTATGTTCAACAGAACAATACACTGCCTGGTTCTGCACCATGCACAACATCTCCTGTGAGCAATGTCACCAGGTTGATCCAACTCTAGCAATGAAAAAAAAAGTCGGGCTGAGTTCCAGTGGTGTAGAGGTTGTGTGCGGGACTGTGACCCACTGGGATGGTGGTTTAAATCCAGCAGCAGCTCTCCAGGAGCAAGGCTGGACCTCCTCCAAAGGGCAGTGATGTGCCCCCGCCCCCCCCCCCTAAAAAGATTCAAGCAGTTACTAAGTAACTATGGACCAGTTGATAACTGATATGACAATCACTTGAGCCCAGGCATCTGGGATATGAAATATTTCAACCAGTTGAATTAAGAAGAGATGGACATCTGCTCAGGGGAAATGAACTTAAATGAAAGAAGTAGATGCTTTGCTGGAAAGATCACTCACCTCATAGTACTCAGCTGATGAGAAAATGGGGAGGGAACTTTCCAATGAGAGGATATAACGCTTTTGGAGGGGCTGTAAAGCACGATCCCGTTACCTTTGTTAGGTGCCCTGCTTTGCAAAATCAACTGATAAAGGTCTTGCCCTCGCTAAAGTGAAGATAGATTGGATTACTTGGGTATTCATCAGTGAAGCTCCCATGGCTACCCATTGATACCCTCATATGGGAAATAGGTGTCTACCTCATGAGACTCAGCAAGTGTATGCTTCTGATTCATGGGTTTGCTACTGATCACCCAATTCTCCAATATAGTGACTGAAATCTCAACAACATTTCTTTTATTTCCTATTTGAGCCCATTGTTACAACCATTGGATTAATCAGCATGAGCATATATCTGATTCTCTTCCTTCAAAGAATTTTTCTTGTATGTTTAGGGTCGCTGTACTAATTCTAGCAGATGTGGGATGATAGTTGACGTCTCATTATGGTCAAGCTAATATTTTTGTACCTGCAACATCAGCCAGAAAGACCACGATATTTAAGGGTCCAATTGCCAATCATAGAATGGGAAGTGGTATGTTTTCTACTCCTGTCTTCCCAGATTACTCTTCCACTTCTAGAGAGATTGACCTGTGAGGAATTCCAAGCTGGGTCCTAGTTTCCTCATTCTTTAAACTCAAGGGAAGATTCCGTAGCTGCTTCTGTTCCCACTTCTACCCATGTTCCTCCTTCATACTAATGGTCCTTGAGTTCCATATTGGCTGTGCATCTCAGAGACCTTAGCACATTCTCAGTTGCAACTCTCACAGGATATGTTCAAATGGGGTTGGATGTCACTTTTGATGACATGTTCACTGAAGAGCTCTAAGTCCTGATTTGTAACTTTAGCATAGACATCCCTGAAGACCCTTCCAGCTCCCAAATATAAGACTTCTATCACAATTCATTTCCCCAAATGAAAAAGAAAACTTGCAAATAAAACATAGAAAATCTCAGATGGGCTTGCAAAGCTGGCATTGATTTTTTGGCTTTAGGAAATCTCTAATTTCCTGGCTTCACATCAGAGTGAATACTAATGTCTTTCCTTCTGGGAGGGCTATGCGGATGAGTGAATTACTATTTGCTGAGAGATTTGGGAGCCTGAGGCAAGTGGCACTAAGCCGCTTACCAGCTCTGACAAGACCTCTGCACAAACATGCATTTTTTTATTCCTGCCAGATCTTTGTGGGTGGCAGAGGTTGGAATAATTTCATTATAGGAGTCCATCAGCATTGACAGCATCTCTTAAAGACTGCCTTTTTCATAATCATTTTATTTGTTTGTCTGAAATGAAATTCAGGTAGAAAAACGACTAGTGTATCAGGAGGTTAGCTAGTAACCATTCAAACAAAAACACCATGGACTTGCACCATCTTTCCCCACACCCTGATTTTAGATTTTGGTGTGTTTTCCTTTTATCTTCTAAATAAAATGAGTCAAAACATTGAGAAGGATATATTCCATGTGGCTAGTGAAGTTGACAGTCGCTATACTAGAACATCGAGACCATAAGTTGGAGTTGGAAATGAGGATCTTTGGGAAGTCTGTGTCAATATTTTAATTCATGGTATGTGAGAGTTGAAGGAACGCTGAGATAAACATCTTTCAGACTGAGAAATGAAGGACTAAATGTGAACATATTTGCTGAGGTTCACACAGCTGTGTTGAGCACATATTTTTGTGACTTGTAAGAGGTAGAACAAGAGGATTAGTGTTCTAAGGCATGAAAACTAGTACCTTGGCTCTTGTGCCAGTTAGATTTTATGTTAACTTGCACTTGTGTTGGGGTGGGTCCACCCTGTCAATCAGGTCACAGCCTGGTGATGCCTCTTGGGAGTTGTTTTTTTTTTTTTTTTAATCAGAGACGCGTACTGGGGATCCTTCCCCCCCTCTCTTCCTCTTTTCCTTCCTGCTTTACTAAGACTCTTTGTCTGTATCCCTGAGAGACATTGGTGTCCAGCTATGTTTCCATTGGCTCTGGATGCGTGCTATTCTGCAAGTACCCACTTGTGATCTTCCTGCTTCCTATTTCACCTTTTGGTATCATCAGCCTACAGCTATGTGAGTCAGAAGACATCCTGCTAGCATTGGGGCCAAGAATTGAACTTGCACCTGACTGTGTTGCCTTCATGATATAAGATTATAAATGAAGTATAAGGTTTTCTACTCCTAAAAGGAGTTATAGTTTTGGAAACCCACATTGATAGATTGACCCTGTCTTTATAGGGTCACTATGAGTTTGGAATCAACTTTATAGCAGATAATATACATATATGAGTGTCACTGTTTTTATTTCATTGGTGTATAAAAATATATTTATGTCTCTCAAATAATTTAAAAATTGTCGTGAAGGATAGGATTGGCTCTTCCATCTCAAAATTTTGCAACCCATGCTCTACAGCAGTGTTTCTCACCCTGGGGGTTGCGACCCCTTTGAGGATTGAATGATCTTTTCACAGGGATCACCTGAGACCATCAGAAAACACATAAATATTTCACAATATATAACTACATATTGTTTTGTGATTAATCACTATGCTTTAATTAGGTTCAATTTGTAGCAATCAAAATACATCCTGAATATCAGAAGTTTATATTATTATTCATAATCGTAGCAAAATTACAGTTATGATGTAACAATGAAGGCAACTTTATGGTTGGGTGTCACCACCACATGGGGCACTGTATTAAAGGGTCATGGTGTAGGAAGATTGAAGGTCACTGCTCTAGACAACCTAACCTAACAAAGGTGATGAATGTGTAAGGGACATTTTTCCTGAGGTTTGAGCTATTAAAAAAAAAACATACAAAGACAGGATGAAGTGATCTGAGCTCATTATCACTCCTCTCAAATCATAGCATTCCCTCCTCCACCCCAAATTTCTGTCTCCAATGCCTCCAGCACTTGTTATGGTGGTCTCACTTTTCCACAGAACCAAAAAATATCAATATTTATAAAAATTTCATAAGACATGCCAAGCTCTTTGCATTTCACCTCTAATATCTCAGTTAATCTTTGCAACAACACTATGGCTGGTAAAATGGTCTCTATTCGGCAAGGGAGAAAACCGAGGCCTCATTGAATTAAGATCCCACATATGGTGACCACAAAGCTGAACTCTTAATCATAAATCCTTCTCTTAACTCTCGTGGTTTATTCTTCCCTACTCTGAATACAATCATCATATCTTCATTATGTTCCTCACTCTCCTTCACCCAGAGCCCTCATGACTCTATCTCCCTTCTAGACAAGTGATGACGCCTTTAATTGAATGCAGGATGTTGTCAGAAAATAGAGAAGCATCCAGAGGACAATGTAGCTAAATTCGTCTGAAAGTGTGAGATAGTAGACATGGTGGATACTATGCCATTTAGCACTCACTTCCCATTCCTCCTTAACAATTATTTTAAGGGTCCACCTGAAACAGTTCACAAGACTTATTATTCTACATCCCAGCTCCTAGGAAAAGTCTGATTTATCAAAATCAAACTCACTGCCATCAAGTTGATGCCCATTTACAGTGACTCTAGAGGCCAGGGTTTCAGAGACTGTAACTTTGTACTGAAAGAGAAAGCCTCATCTTTCCCCCCACAAAGTGGCTGGTGGTTTCAAATTGTAGTCACCAGCTCAATGTGTCCTTTGATGTGGCTAAGGGAAGTCTCATGCTCTTGGCTAGTGATTGGTTCTTAGATGAGCATTTGATCCAGTGTTGGACAATGAAATCCAAAGAAAAATTTCCAAAGGCTTCTTGAAAGTTCTTCCTAACTTTTTTAGGAAAATATCTAAAAAGCGACTCTTTTGGAAAGAGTTCCAAAATTCTAGTCTAAAGTCTGGGATGCAATGAGCAAGATTAAGAACCCTTGAAAACCAAAATAATAGTAATTAAAAAATAGGAGTGACAATTTTATACACATATACATAATATTCCATCCAGCAACATAATATATACTTTTCCAGTGCACGTGGAACATTCTCTATAACTGCTCATAGTTTAGGCCACAAAGAAAGTTTTTATAAACCTAAAAATATTAAGATATTACAAACCACTTTCTCAGAATACAATACTATAAAATTAAAAATCAACAATAGTAAGATCAATTGGGGAGAGCAGAATCAAATACATAGATGTTGCAAAACACCCTGCTTTTAAAAAAACTGAGCAATTGAAATAAACAATCAAAGCTTTAAATTTCTTGAAATAAACAAGAATAAAAATGCAACATAATTAAATCTTTGGGACACAGCAAGAGAACTACTCAGAAAGTAATTGATAGAAATAAAAATACACATTAAAAAAAAAAGAAAAAGAAAGAACTAAGATCAAAACCTTAGCTCAACATCTTCATCATTTAGACCAAAAGTAGCAAAGTATACATTCAGTCAAAAGAAGAAAACAAATAATAAAGATTAAAGCACAAATTAATGAATCATAAAAATGAAAAAATAGAAAGAATAAAAAAGACAAGAAGTTGGTTCTTGACGAGGATGAAAAAAATTGACAAATCATTGGCAAAGTTAAAGAAAGAAGTCCATGAAAAGAATTTCTGATTATGAATAAGAAATGAAATGGATGCTATCATAATATCTGTAAGGAAAGGAAGAGATAGTAACACAATATTCTGTAGGACTGTACTCCAACAAATTTGAAAAGCTAGGGAAAATGGACAGATTTCTAGAAGCAAACTAATGAGAGCTGTTGTGGTGTAATGAATTATGCAATGCACTTCCAACAGCAGAATGTTACACCAGGAACATTATATCATGAAGAAAGTCAAAGGTCATTAAAAATAAAGGAAAGAAAGAAAATTCATGTGAATTCAGTCTTGCCTGCTGAAAGAAAGGAAGACTTGAAGCACTGACTGATAAAAATCAAAGATTGCAGCCGTCAGTATGATACCTTCAATGTAAAGGATACCAAAATCTCCACATGATTAGCAGTAGGCAATATAATGGTGTTTGTACATAATGGTTTTATAAATAGGGTAGCTATGAGTTGGAGTCAACTTGAAGACACTAAACAACAAAGCCTGATGCACGCCCAGAGCTCATCAAATCTTTCTGTAGTGTTTAATGAATCAAATCTGTTTTGAGATGTTTTCTAAGTTTAGCTGAGATAGACTTAAGGTTATATTTTGAGGTGATATATGGGTCCTGGCTCATAGTTCTGCAAGGGAAATGCAATTTTGCCAACACCATTTCTTGAAGAGGCTATGATTTCCCCAGGAAATTTGTTTTGGTCATTTGCTGAAAATCAATTGTCTAAAGGTGGATACATTTATTTCTGGGTTCTGTATTCTGTTCTATTGATCTACATAACTTTTTGTATTAGTACATCCTGTTTTGACTCTCACTACTGTGTAGTAGATACTGGCATTGGGAAGTATAAGCCCTCCCAAATTGTGTTTTAGTAGTGTTTTGTTTATCTAGGGTTCCTATAAAAGTTAATTTTTAAGTTTTCCATTTCTTTAAAGAAGGACACTGGGATCTGGATCAGAATTGCATTAGGCTTACAGATGTTTTTGAGTAGTTTTGACATTTTCACATTGTTAATTCAAATACTTTGTTGTACTGCAGTGGCTTGTGTGTTTCAGTGATCCTGGAAGCCATCTCATAGTATTTTAAATGCTAGCAGGATCACCCATAGTGAGATGGTTTCAATGAAGCTCCCAGACTGAGAATAGACTGCAAAGAAGGAAATGGAAATGAAAGCATCTATGACAACATGCTAACATTGCCTAGTGGAGGAGCCTCATCATTTCTAATAAATGCCCTTTTAACATGGCCTCTGACAACTATTCTTTCTCAAGTGCTCCACCATGCAGGACTGCCCAATCACTGGGTTCTTAGAAGGTCATCTCATCCATTCTCACAGAAGAAAGGCCACAGCCCTGACTCACAGAGAAATTCCCAGAGGTGGTAAAGGACAACTGGGACCATTGTAGGGTATCTGAAGTCAAAGGAAATAACGTCTGTAGTGTCACACCTTCTTTTCCAAAATGGGAAGCTGAGGAAAAGCAAGGGAAAAAAAAACCCTCCTCATGGCACTACTGTTCTTGAATATCAGAGTTCTGAACATTATGATTTAATGGACGGGGTTGCCTAGGCAACTTATCCCATCACTTTCTTAAACAGAATCTCTTGCTCATCTTGTGGGTCTTCTTATACAATAAAACCAAAAAACAAAAAGCAACACCTGGGCATATGGATGGTATGTGATAGGTAGGCTTGTTGTACCAACATGGCCAAAGAAGATAAGCAGGTTTGCTGTGCCAATATGGCCAATGAACACATGTAAGATCAATTGAAGGGTGGAGATATAAATAGCTTGGCAATCCCCACCTTTTCTCTGTTGCTCTTGAATCTTCCCACCAGCCTTGTTCGTCCTGTGCCATGATCTCCAAGCTACACTACCCATGGGACACCTAACCCATGGACTGTGTTGCTGTGAGTTGAGGTTCCTTCAAGCCCTGCTTTGCCATGCTCCTGGAATATACATCTCTTGAGCTGGGGACTGTTGGACCCTGTCATCTGGTTGACTGTCGATGACCTGCCTTGCTCTTTGCTGCTTATGGCCTGAATTGCTCTACAGAGGACTACTCAGCTGCCCTCAATACTCAAAGGACTGCCAGTGTACTAGCTGTCTCACACGAGTGAGTTGCACCGAGCCATTTGTTCTGCTTTATAGATTAGTTAACTGTTTATTTCTTATGTTAGATATGTTTCTATCTATGTAAATATATATAGAGAAGTGTTAGTGTCCTGGTTTTGTTTCTCTAGAGAACCCTGTCTAACACAATATATAAAAGAGATTTCTAAATAAGTGGTCCTTTCAAAAAGCAATACACACTCGTATTCTATAAAGTCTATCACTATAGTACTGAACTACATTAAACAAACCCCAACAAAACATTTTTTTGTAGACTACTCATCAAAATTGTCTTTTTGGAGGTGGATATTCTTGTTTCTACTTCAGAAAGAAAGAATTGAAATATCAATCCACTATCCAGGTTCATATTGGATTAAGACTCATGTCTAGATTCTAGAAGCCATATCATCTGTTGCCTGCTTCCACATAATTTACTTTCTATTCATATGAGATTTGAAAATTTGATCTGTACTACCTGTGCTTCCAAACTCTTAACTGCCTTCACAATGACACACCTCTCTAGCCTTTGTTTGGGTTTAGTGTATCCCTCCTATTCTTTAGCTCACAAAAGACCTTTTTCATTGCATAGCTCAGAAAATACTTCCCAGTGTTTTCAAATATTAATAAATTCATTCTTTTTCTAAACTTAGAAAAGGCGTCATGAAAATTAATGAACATAGGGATGGAAAAATTGTTTAATGCAAGGTTTCTCTAGAGTCATTGTGTAGGAAATAATGTGTGGGATTTTTCCCCCATTTGTGATAATAGATTTCTAGCTAAATGTATACTTAATTATATTTATAGTGCAGAGAATGGAGACTTTGAGAAAATCTTCTGACCCACTGCTTTGAAGAAAGAAAACTTGGAGGAAAGAAGCGGAAAGAGTGAAAACCCAAAGATTGTTTATGCCTTTGGCTTGGGTATCTGAATTCATCTTCAATCTTTAGTCTAATTTGTAAGTAGGTAACGAGTTACTGTGACTGAGCTGAAGACAGAGAGAGGGGCTCCAGCTCAGAGACTGAGCTGAGAAGAGATTTTTAGTGAGTCTTATAGTCAAGTTATTGGGAAAAGTTGTTGAACTCAATACACAACACTTCCCTCTGTACTATATGGCTGGCTTCCTCCCCCCCCTACTTTTTTTTACAAAGTAGGAAAGAAAAGAAAATCAAAAACAAAAATAAGATGTAGAAAGAGGCCACTAAATAAATTAATTTTCTTTTGTAAATTTTCCAAATCAACAAATTTTGTCTACATTTAGCTAAGAATATTATCATTTTTACACAGTCCCTTCACCATATATCCTTAGTGTCATAAGGTAGAGGGTAGGCATTTTGAGAGTCCAGCTTTGATCTCTTGGATTGGAGATATAGTTAGCTTATATTAGATATGATAGATTTATTTTCCATATGTAAACACAAATAAGAATAAAATTTTCAGTGAATCAAATGAGAATGCACTGACTTCTGATTTAAATATATGAGGTGGCTTCCATCTATTAAGGAATGATATGTTTGTCTTATTAAAAATGATTTGTTAAAGAAAAATTCAGAATAATAGTATTCTTTTCCACTTCTTTGTATCTTTGCAAATATTCATAATAAACCAAGAACTTAAGAAAAATTAATGGAGTGTGGAACAAGAGTCAAGATGCACAAGGAAATTGATATTTTCTGATGCTGAGAAATAAATTGAAACAAAAGGAAGACTTCACTAGCAGAAGAGATAACTTTCCAAAAAAAGGAATTAAAAGTCTCTTGGATTGTTTGATAATCCAAATAAAAGTGAAATGAGTCATGTAAACACAGTAGAAACATATTAAATGATTTGTAGATATGGTATAGAATTCTAACATCAATAAGGATAATATAAAAGTGATCATTTGCCACTATAACAAATACATTAACAATAAATATAGATTCAAAGGCTATTTTAGGTGACTCGCTATACAAGGAAACCAGAAACGGCCTGAAAATTTATTGTACACACATAAAGCAACTTCGATAATGTCCCTAAACTGACAGTCAAAATTTATTTCTCGATAATCCTAAAATATTATGTCACGCTATTAGTAAAGATTTGTAAAGCTGAACATAACATTCTGAATCATCAATATTTTAACTTGACTATACTAGAAAAGAATGATATATCTTTTGATCAAACTATAATGAAAAGGTATTAATATTGAAGTTAGGTGTAATTGAGTCAGTCCCACTCATAGAGGGCCTCTGTACAATACAGTGAACACTGCCTGGTCTTGTGACATCCGCAGAATTGTTTTATGTTTGAGTCCATTGTTTCAGAAACTGTGGCAATCCATCTTGTCAAGGGTCTCCCTCTTTTTCTCTGCTGCTTTTCCTGACCAAGCATAATGTCCTTCTGCAGGGACTGGTCTCCCCTAATCACAGGTGCATGGCACAAATACTCCCTGTCCTTTCTTCTCAGGAGCATTCTAACTATGCTTCTTCAATGACATATTTGGGTTTTTGGTAGTCCATGATATCCCCAATATTCTTCACCAGTACCATAATTCAAATGCATCAATTCCTTTTCATAATTCCTTATTCAGTGTCCAATTTTCACATGCAAAATGCCATGCTTGGGTCAATCATAACAATATTAGAGAGATGCTATTTTTTTCTGCTGTACATGTGTCTATCATTTTTTAATTCACAAGTTGTTGTATTTTTTAATTCTAAATAAACATTCACTTCTACTCATAATTTTATTTTTTTTAAATGAGCCTGGCCAAATGTGATAGTCTTTAAGTATTACCAAACTTGCAACTCTTTTACAGTGGGAGTAAGAAAGAGGTGGAGTCAGGAAGGAGTGGTATTACATGGAATCTGAAGATTGGGAACCGGTTGTGCAGTGAAGTGGAAAGATGAAATCTCTGGGGAGGATAGTGGCATCAGTCTTTGAGATCCTGGGTAAATTAGGAAGCACTTATAAACATAACAGGAGGTTGAAGATTGGGTTGAATGATTTCCACAGGCCTTAGATGACAATGACAATCATAATCTCCACCATTATCAAGCACTTATTTTATACACTATTCTGTGTTGGAAGAAGTATAGCCAGAATGTTCCTTAGGAGCATGTATAGAAAAGCTTAGTGTCACATATTTTTCATTCTTAGGTTCTTGACGAACTTAAACCAAACACAGGTTTCTCAATGCTTTGGCTGTGAGGGCCTGATAATAGGACATGATTTGATCAAACACAGTGTAATCAACTCCGTGGTGGTATCTGCTGTGAGCTGTCAAGCTGTTGGAAGATTAGGGTGGACTGAAATTAAAAAGAAATGTCCTTGGAAATGTCATCTATTCCCATGTAAGTAGTAGAGAACTTCTCTCCTTCCTCCTTGTCTGTACTCAACATCTGATTCATTGAGCTCTGCTTCTTGGAATTCAAGAAAATGGCCCTAGGACGCATCAGAGTCTGCCGTCTGACCTACTGATCCTGGACTCATCCATGTTTTTCCTGTTTCATCTTCCTGCTTCCTGGGTCAGCAGCTACTTGAATCAGGAAAAGCCTCCAGGTTAACATCTGATCCTCAGATGTGAACTGAACTGGACTTATACACTTCGACAGTGGGCAAGTGTGTGAGCTACTTTCTGAATGTTCTTTCATTTCTTTGTTCCATCTTTTCTATATATGCACATATAGATATAAACCAAAAAACCGACTGCCATTGAATCAATTCTGGCCCATATTGACCCTATTTGACAGGGGAGAACTAGCTGTGTTGATTTCCAAGATTATAAATTTGATGGGAGTAGAAAGCCTTGTTTTCTCTCACCCAGTGGGCAGGTGGTTTCAAACTGCTGACCTTGCAGTTAGTAGCCCAATGCACAACCATTACACGTCCAGGGAGTCTATATATAAACAGACAGACATCTACATCAACATATGTTTATATCTATATACTCTGTATACATCTATAATAATACACACACATATGCATATCTATACCTATAGCATCTATATCTGCATACCCATTATTGATCTTTCTTCTCTAAAGAATCCCATTTAATCCAGACATATATAGGGATCCATTCTTAGAAACAGATATCAGCTTGGTAAAGTAGAGGTCCAGTGAAAAAAGAGTAAAATCCTCACGGAGATGTGCTGACATAGGGGCTACAGCAAGGCCTTACATACAGCAATGCTTGTGGGAATGGAGCATATCAGAGCAAGCTTTCATTCTGTCATAAACAAGATTGCCAGTGTCAGAACCACCACCACTTAACAATATGGTACACTATATCTTATTAAAACAAATATGGGTCAATACCTACTTTTTGTAAATAAATTTTTATTGGAGCAGAGATATACTTATTTATTAATGTATTACCTATGATTGCCTTTGTGATAAGTGACAGGGCTTATAAAATCTATGGCCTGTGACAGAAAAGATTTGCTAACTCCTATGTTATGTAGTCATTATTTTTGTGGAATATTGTATTTTCCAGCTATAGCCACAATATATTTCCCAACTTACGTGCTTTTATGAAATGTTATGTGGCCCTATTCCTATCGAGAGGAGGTCTACTGTCATGCCACTTCAGTTGACTAATAGCATATGTTGGGAGATAAGTGCTATACCAAGCATAGACCTTCTTACTTTACCTGGGACTTCTATTCACTGCTTCTTGGAAGCCAGCCACCAGGTAAGAAATGCAAATAACTGAGTCCATTATGCTATGAGAAAGTCAAGACTTGTGAAGAGGTGCTGATTAAGGACAAATATTGTCCAGACACCAGACGTTTCAGCAAAGAAGTTATCTGTCTTAGGCTGGGTTCTCTAGAGATGAAAAATTGTGATGCTTATGTGCATGTATGCATACAAATAAATTTATATCAAGAAAATGATTC
Source organism: Nesogale talazaci (assembly GCA_004026705.1). Classification (NCBI taxonomy): domain Eukaryota; kingdom Metazoa; phylum Chordata; class Mammalia; order Afrosoricida; family Tenrecidae; genus Nesogale; species Nesogale talazaci. The sequence continues at coordinate 39,787 of PVJH01015315.1, forward strand.
CACAGTTGTATAAGTGGGTCAGTCTGAATCCAGGAGATTCCAAATCTGTGAGTCAGACCTGATGTCTTCTCCTGACCTGTGTAGCTTTGGGGCTGATGAACCCAAATTTGGCAGAGGTAGATGAATCTAAGATCAGTATACCAAGGCTTGCAACTGGAGAGATAAATTTAATATTTACAGCTCATATGGCACCACTGATGACTCTCAGGATCAAGAGACAGTATGGCACACCCTTAGCCCAACTCCAAAGGATCACAGGTTGATGTGTCAGATGCAGAATACAGATCCTGCAAAAAACTATCAAATTTTTCTGCGCTATCCACTCAGATAGGCTGCAGGCCACATCCTGAAGAAAATTCCTTTCAATTGCATCAAGGCAATTGATGAGATTGTTGTTTATTCTAACCTTACAACTAGTTGGCAACTCAGTTCAGATCCCATTATGTAGTTGATTGCATTTTGGTTAAGTCTCATCATGTAGGGTGAGTAGATCTCATTTGCTAAATTGGCAATAATCCTGGGGCAGCCCACTTGACACAAAACCTAACTACAGCTCCAACATAGATCTACTAGCCAGTGCCTTCATTGACAACAGGTGACGCAGACACAGATCATCTGCAGAAGTTCTTCCTGAATTCCTGATCCGCGGAATCATTAGCCAAATAAAACCCTAGCCTGTTTTTATTGTTTCAATTCTGATGTACAATGACCCTACATAGTGTTTTCAAAATTATAAAACTTTGGGCTGAGCCCCGGTGGCGTAGTGGTTGTGTGCGGGACTGCGACCCACTGGGATGGAAGTTCAAGTCCAGCAGCGGCTCCACAGGAGCAAAGACTGGACCTCTTACTCCCACCGCCAGAGGGCAGTGATGCCTCCCCCCAATTATAAATCTTTATGGAAGCAGGAAACCTCATCTTTCTCCCACTAAGAAGCTGGTAGATTGAAACCTCCAGTGCAGAAAAGGTTGTTTTCTCTCCATTGAGTTTTGGGTAGTTTGTGTTACAGTAATTAGGTAATTAGGTAACCATATATACTTGAGTCTAAGCTGACCTGAATATTGGCCGGGCCACCTAATTTTACCAAAAAACTACATTAAAAATGTGCTGAAAAACTCAGCTTCGACGAGAGTAGATACAGTAATCTAATTTTCATAGCTGCTACATTTTTATGCATAAGAAACCCAACAGTGGAAAAATCAAATGATATGCTTTTATCAGATAGCTACTAAGGGACAGAGTCAGAACTGAAGCACAAGCTTATCAGACTCTGAGATCCAAGTACCTTACATGCTTTCCAGAGCTACCACTCTGCTTGCTGAATTCCTTTAAAGCTGAGAATTGATCTCTGTCAAGCAGGAGTCTCCCAGAAAGTTCACAATCCCAAACTTAACTGAGTCAATTTTGATAATACAATTTCCCCAGAGAAGGGAAATTAATATCCCAAACATTTATTTGTTCTTTGGCATCTTTGCTCTTTACGAAGGAAAAATGCCTTTAAAATTTTTAAACAGCTTTACTAAGGCATAAAATACATCCATTGTAACTACGCAATACAATGATTTCCAGTTAACTTGCATAGTTGTGCAGCCATTGTTACAATCCAGTTCCCATCATCCTAAAAAGATCTGCTTTGCCAGTAAACAATCAGTCAGACTTGGCCCACAGAAACTTCTAATCTACTTTGTCTCTATAGCTTTGCCTCTTTAAAAAAAATCATTTCTGTCTCCATAGTATATTTATGTAACACCCCCATAATATTACTTACACCCAGCTTATAAACTAGTAATTCTCAATTAATTAATCTAGACTAAACTCACTTAATTCCCATCAAACTCTTCACAACAAGCATATCACCTCCAATACCATTCATTAATCACCAAGTTCAAGAAACCAACAGCCCACTAGGGTAATGCCCCTCTTCTCGCTCCGGACCCATAAATCATGGGGGTTTCTATTTAATGAATTTTATCAGACATCTGGTTCTTTCTTCAGGACCATCTCACCTAAAATCACCCACTCTTTCCTTTTAAATAAGACATCACGATGGATTAATGTCTAATCAGCCCATGCTCACACATAACTGTGGTGTCATATATTTGGTATTTTTTAATTTGGGGGATGCTGTGAAAAAAATCTTTTCCTTAAGGGCTCATACAACTCATGGCAATTCATACATTTATCTATTGTGTCAAGCACGTTTGTCGCTATCATCATTCTCAAAACATTTTCTTGGTATCAGCTCCTCATTTTTCCCATCTGTGATAGGTAAGCTTGTTGTATCAACAAGGCCAAAGAAGATAGGTAGGTCTGTTGTGACAACATGGCCAATGAACACACGTGATCAATTGAAGGGCGGAGATAGAAACAGGTTCAGTGAGCCCCGCCCTTGCCCACTTGTTCTTGGATCTTCCGACCCAGATGGCTCCTTATTCGTCCTGTGCCTTGATCTCCAAGCGACACTATCCATGGGACACCTAATTGGTAGACTATGTTGTTGTGAGTTGAGGTTCCTTCAAGTCCTGCTTTTCAACACTCCTGGAATAGACATCTCTTCAGCTGGGGTCTGCTGGCCTCTGTCATCTGGCTGACTATAGGTGACCTGTCTTGCTGTTTGCTGCTTGTGGTGGGATAGCCTGAATTGCTCTACAGAGGACTGCTCAGCAGCCCTCAAGACTCCAAGAACTATCAGTCTACTAGCTGTCTCACGCAAGTGAGTTGCACTGAGCCATTTTTCCTGCCTTGTAGATTAGTTAACTGCTTATTTCTTATCTTATATATCCTTCTATCTATATAAATATGTAAAGAGAATTGCTAGTGTACTGGTTTTGTTTCTCTAAAGAACACTGTCTAACTCACTCTCCCTCCTCCAATCTTGTAATTTATAAATTATTATTTTTCATGTCTTACAATGTCCACTGTCACCTTTCACCCAGTTTTCTGTTGTCCATTCTCTCGGGAGGGGGTTTTATGTAGATCATTGTGATCCGTTCCCTCTCTTTCCCCCACCTTCCCTTTTCCCTCCTGGGATGGCTACTCTCATTATTGGTCCTGAGGGGTTTGTCTGTCCTGGATTCTCTGTGTTTCCAGCTCTTATCTGTAGGAGTGTACATCCTCTTGTCTAGTCAGAACTGTAAGGTAGAATTGGGATCAAGATCATCAGGGAAAGGGGGAGGAGAGGAAGCATTAAGGAACTACAGGAAAGTTGTATGTTTCATTGGTGCTACGCTGCACCCTGATTGGCTTGTATCTCCTTGACCCTTCTGTAAAGGGATGTCCAGTTGCCTACAGATGTGCTTTGGGTCCCCACTCCCCATTCATTCATAATGATAGGGTTTTTTGTTCTGTGATGACTGATGCCTATACTTTTGACACCTTATGATCACACAGGCTGGTGTGCTTCTTCCATGTGGACTTTGTTACTTCTCAGCTAGATGTCTACTTGTTTGTCTTAAAACCTTTAAGACCCTAGACACTATATCTTTGATAGCCAGGCATCAGCTTTCTTCACATTTGCTTATGCATCCATTCCGTGAGCCTGTCAGGAAAGTGAGCATCATGAAATGCCAGTTTAATAGAACAAAGTGTTCTTGCATTGAGGAAGTCCTTAAATGGAGGCCCAATGTCTATCTGTTACCCTAATACTCAACCTATAAATATATGTACATATGTCCCCATCATCATATGTAGATATATTGACATATGTACATGCCTGTATTTAGACTTCTATAAATGCCCTTTGCCTCTTAGTCCTTTCCTCTATTTCCTTTTACTTTCCTCTTGTCCCACTATCATGGTCAACCTTCATTTTGGTTTCAGTAATTCCTCTCAGTTACATTTTCCTTGATTAAGCCTTACAGTGTTTGATTTTTTAAGAAGATTCACAGGACAAAAAGCAACTGGTTTAACAAATACATGTGGTTGTTTTGTGGATTTTTTTTGTGCGAAGATGATACAAGAACATAGCAACATCACTTTTATCACTTCTTACCACAATCCTCAGAATTGAGAAGATTTCCCCAATTTTTGAGAAGAACTGCAAAAATTGAGAGATCACTTTGGGCCTATGGGATATTGTTCATCTATCTTTTTGATACCCTACACTTTACAAGAAAAATTTTAAAGGATTTTCAATAATTTCTGCTTTAATTTCTGAGCAGTGAATGGAAATAAACAAAGACTGTTCAAATATGAACAAGAGAGGTTATTTCTTCAGAGCTTGCAAAGGACAAATCACCATCATGTGTGCTTGGTCATGACTCAGAAGCAAATAGAAAGTGTAAAAACTGCATAGTGGAAAATCAGAATAGTGTCAGATATGCCCAATTAGAATCTAGTGACATAGAGAAACTGAATATGGGCTAACTAAAGATAAACAATCCAATGTGATTAGTTAGAGGAGTACATTTGACTTTCTTGGTATGTCTAAAATTGGAACAAGAGCAAAATTTAGGGAACTTGGCAGTTGTTGACAAAGTCTTTAATATTTTTGTCTGGTTGATAGTCATATTATGCTTTGGGTCCCAAGCTATATATTGTTGTTTTTGCATCATGGTTTACCTTTATCTCTTCTTCAATTTTGCTGTTAAGAATATGTACAGCAGGGCTGAGCCCCGGGAGTGTAGAGGTTTTGTGCTGGACTGTGGCCCACTGGGTTGGTGTTTCAAATCCAGCAGCAGTGCTCCAGGAGCAAGGCTGGGTCTCCTACTCCCACTAGAGGGCAGTGATGCCCGAAAACAAACAAAACCAAAAAAAAAAAAAAAGAATATATACAGTAAAGCATATGTCAACTTAAACGGTTTATACGTGGACAATTTCGTGTCATTGATGGCATTTTTTGAATTGTACAACCATTTTCACCCTTTATTTCTGATCCCCCCCTCATTAGTCTAACCCCTCTAAGGATCCCACTTAATGTTCTGAGTTGATTTTGCAAATTTGAACCCAAAGAGATAGCTTTTGAAAGAGTATAGTACTCAAGGTGGACATTTCCAATTAATCTAAACTATTTTTCAGTTTTAAGAAAATGTAAAGGATATTGTTTATTTAAAGTTGAAAGATTATTTTAGGGAAATAGTTTCAGTTGTTTATCCAGCCTCCATGGCTCAAGAAAATCTAGAATTCATAAGAATTAGAAGTTCTTTTCTGAATTTTTGTTTTTCAGAATTCTTTTATGTAGTTTCTATTCAAACTATTCACTAATGGTAACAAGGATCTTCTGGTACTTTTCATAAGAAAAGAGGTCATTGTTCATGGAGGTAATTAGCTACACACTCCATATTCTACAACTATTCCTGACTCGTCTCTTCCTCTATTGTTCCAGATGAATAATGACCAATTTCTGTGCCTTGAATGGCTACTTGAAAAATGTAAACACCCCAGAAAATTAGGAGGTAGAACAAAACACTGAATGTGTTATTATTTCATTTAACTGGGATTATTTCATGTCTCAGGTAACCATGACCCTAACTTTCTAAATCAAGGAGCTAAATCTCATAAGATGTTTAGTTGTACTAAGGAAACCTCAATAACTTTGCTTTCATTTTTGAAAATACTTGCTGCTATTCTCTACTTTTAGCCAAGATCTATCTATTATCCCAATGATGCCTCTTGTTCCACTTCCTCTGAACTTCTGGCAGCTCCCTATCAATGAACTTCTGCAACCGCTATTGGACGATCTTCGGCAAAATGCTACTTGCATGTGATACCAGTAATATTGCCTCATAGTTTGAGCATTCTGATGGCTCACTTTTCTCTGAAATGGGAACAAGTCTTGAACTCCTTCAGTCAGTTGACTAAGTAGCTGTCTTTCAAATTTCTTCCATAAATGTCTGGAACCTTGTTTTTGGATAATGCTTTCAGTGTAGTTTGGACTTCATCTTTCCATACCATTGTCTTTTGCTACCCCGTCTAACAGTTGAAATGTTGACTGGTTCTTTTTGGTACAGGGACTCTGTATTCTTTCCATCTTCTTCAGATGCTTCCTGCATTACTCAATATTTTTTCCTACAGAATCTTTCAATATTGTAACACTCAGTTTTTGAAGTTTTTTTTTTTGTTGTTGTTAATTCTTTCAGTTTAAGATATGTTGAGCATGGTCTTCACTTTTGGTTTTCTAACTCTAGATCTTTGCTCATTTTATTTTAGTAGTTGGCATTGTCTTTTTGAGCTTCCCATTCAAATGTTTTATTCAGCTTTATTACTTCATTCTTTCTTCCATTTGTTTTAGCTACTCACTTATCAAGATCAAGTTTCAAAGTCTTTTCTGACATCCAATTTGATCTTTTCTTTCCTCTCGTTATAATGGCCTTTGCTTTCTCCACATCCCAAGTGTTCAATACATAACATTTATTCTTGAGATGTTCTCACAATTCAGGTGGGATAGAGGAAGGGTATTTTTGGCTCTTTAGTACTTATTTTAATTTTTTTTAGCTTCTATCTGCGTTTACATCTGACCATGTGGTGGTCCACAGTCAGACGTTTGTTTGGTTTTAGCTGCTGATAGTGAGCTTCTCCAGGGTGTCTTCCCACAGATGTATCAATCTGATTTCTGTTTATTTCATCTGGGGAAGTCAACGTGTCTTATCTTCTTTGTGCTATTGAAAAAGAGAATTTGTATAAATAAGTCATTGGTCTTGCAAAATATTATCATTGGTTTTTAATCACCAAATCCATTATTTTCCAACTACTGTTTCTTGTTCTTTGTCTCCAACTTTTGCATTCAAATCACCAAAAACATTGATAGGTGTTAATTTAAAATTTGATCAATTTCTGACTGAAGCCACTCATAATTCTTCAGTTTCACCCTAGCTAGCTTTTGTGGTTGTCGCGTAAATTTGTATAATAGTTGTATTGATTGAATTTCCTTTAAAGTGAATAGATATAGCCCTATCACAGTCAGCATTATATTTATTGATTGCTTTTGTGATGTCCTTTTTGACAATGAAGGTCATGCCCTCTTTTTGATTGTGTTATTCCAGACATAGTAAATCATATAATTTTCTAATTCAAATGGCCAATATCAGTCCATTTCAGCTCACTATGCTTACAATATGGATCTCAGCTCACTATGCTTACAATATGGATCTTTGTGCATTCCATTTTATTTTGACCACTCCAGTTTTTCTAGATGCATACTTTGCACTATACAAGTTCTGATCATTAGAAGGTTTTTGCAGCTGTTTCTTCTTACCTTGATTCACTCCACGTCAACAAATGAAATCTTGAAGTCTCTAGGACCACAGGTTTGATTCGTGTCACCATGGTCAACAATGCCTTTCACCTAATGCTCACTCTCTGGCACTATGTCTAACAATGTTTTGCTTCCAATTACTAGTCCTTCAGTATCTAACACTATTTCATATATATGCAGTAGGTTTTCAGCAAGAACTTTCTCCAAAGTTGGCCATCAAATCCTTTTTGCTGTCAGTTCTTAGTCTGGAACTCTGCTGAAATCTGTTTAATTTGGGTGATCCTGCTGACATTTGAGATACCAGTGACAAAGTTTCCAACATCACAGCAACATACTAGTCACTACAGTATGACAAACTGGCAGGCAAGCTTCAGGATGGGGAATCTTTTAATATCTTTGCTGCTTTGCCAATGATCCTTGTTACTCCTTGTCCTTCCAGACCATGCCCCATACACTTCCTATAATAAAGTAGCTCCCTTTTCTGGTATTAATACACCAGAAATTTGTAACATTACTGTCTTAGGTAAGTTGTCAAGAGAAACAAAACACTGTGGTAGTTACATAATTTTGTGTCAACCTGAAGATAAAGCGGTACCCTGAAAAAATAGAATTTCTTTTCAAAGCTATGTATTTCTTGTCTTGTCTTTTTTTTTTTTTTTACAAAACAACCTTATCTCTTCAAAGTACTCTTCATTACACTGAATATATTTGTCAAACCTACATTTCCATCCTTGAAAACATTTTTCAAACTCATCTGTTTGGATGGCTATAGCACTTCCCTTGTACCCATCCTTTCATGTCCCTCTTCATTCTTGGAAACAGAAAGAAGCAACACGAGGTCAGGTGAATAAGGTGCGTGGGGCATTAGAGGTGTTTTTTTTTTTTTTTTTTGCCAAAAACCAGAGCACTGGTTGTGTGAGTAGGTACATTGTCATGGTGATAAAACCAGCCCCCCATCTACCATAAAACATTTGTCTCACATTGTTATGCCATCTTTTCAGAACCTCTATATATAGGAAGCTTAATTCACAATTGGACCTTCTGGAATGAATTCCAAGTGCACTGTGGATATTTTTGACTGTTTAGGAAGTTGACAGATTGACAGTCAACATTTCACCTTTTTTGAAATGAGAAAACCACTTGAACACTTGAGCTTTTCCCATAGTGCTGTTCTTGTAAGCTGAAGGCTACATCACAACAGTTTCTGTGGCATTTTTCCTGAGCAGGAAACAGATTTCATAATTAAACACTGTTCTCTTAAATCAGCAGTCACAAAAAATGAGGTTTGAGTGAAACTGTTTTTAAGAAAAAAATTAACCTTCCAAGACAACACCACTGGGTGCACTAACCCAGAGCAAGTTGCTTGAAGCTTGCCTAGTGGAAAAATGGAAAGTTCTGTTCTGACCAGTACAATTCTGAGTATTTTGGGGGATACCTCTTTGTGTAAAAACATAGGGGTGGAATTCAACCTGTTCCTCAGACTATTGCCTGATGATGTCTCATTGTGGCTGTGGTGTTCTCATAAAGAAGACTCTTGTAATTTTCCCTTCTCTCTCTGCCTTCACCTTCCTGCTGGCTGACTCGGATTACTACCAGAACCACCACCAGTAGATCCATAAGATTTTTTTACTCACCAGTCTTTGGTCTTTCTGCATTCTGCATCATTGCAAATGACTGCATGAGTTTGAAGAGTCTGTGGACTAGTCTCAGACTTATGGACTTGTGTTGGACTGACCTGGGTTGTTTTCTTTGTATATAATTACTTCTTGATGCACATATATGAATGTCACTGAATTTGTTCCTCTGGTCAACCCAGTCTAAAACATATACCAAACCAAAAACCAAACCCATTGCCATCAAGTTGATTCCGATTCACAGAGATCCTAAATAGATTTTCCAGGGCTTCAAGGGAATTGAGAGCCTCATCTTTTTCCTAAAGCATAACTGGTGAATTTGAACTCATCACCTTGGTCAGCAATCCAGTGCTTCACCCATAGAGCAGTCAGGGCTCCTTCTGTATAAATACATTGGGTATTTAAATCAAGGGAATAGCTCATACAGTTGTACAGATAGTGAAGATTCAATTCCTTCAGTCAAATGTCAGACTTCTCCTGACTTCATAGCTGTAGGAACTGATGGACTCTGGATTGACAGGCCAGACAACAAGCTTCTGTGTGTGTAGTCAACAGGATGAAGATTGGTTCCAGGATTTGCAGGGTATACAGCAGGCTACTGGATCAAATCCAAAGAATTAGAGATCAAATGATGAGCCAGATGCAGATGCAGGATCTAGACTCAGAAAAAAATCAAGCAGGCTCTTCCACAGCACTTATTTATATTGGTAGCACATCACATCTCCAAGAGAAAGTTCTTTCAATTGACTGGCTACTCAGCAGATCAATTACAAAAGAATTTTGTAAAACAGTGGCCTCCTCCTTCAAATGATAGATAATTTCTTTTTTACACTGGGTGTCTTGTAAAGGAGTAGTACAGTAGATAAGGCATTGAACTGCTAATTGAATTGTTGCAAGTTCACATTCACAAACAACTCCACTAAGAAAGATAAAGCAGTCACTTTTAATTTTGATTTACAGCCTTTGAAATTTTATGGAATTGTTCTACCCTGCTGTATAAGTCAATATGAGTCAACTCAACTAATTGGCAGTGGATAATGGTGGTGGGCATTTGTTGATTGTGCTAGGAAGTCCTCAAATTCATACAAGTCTAACTTCAACTCAAGTTAGACTTGTATACTTGTGTTGGCTTTAATTGAAATACAAATTACTGTTCTGAAAACTCACAATGTACTTCTGGTGGTACTGAGGTTCCAGTTCAGTTCCTGTTGGTGACATCTGCTTACCTATGCCCTGCTATTACTCCCTTCTATTACTCCTTGCTATTGCTAAACAGCATTTAGAAGAAACGACCAGAAATTGCTACTCATGACACTTCTTATGCCAAATCTGAACATTGTTTGCTTCTTCCAATTGTGTGTTAGTCTGGGTAGACTAGAGAAACAAATTCACATAAATTCAAATGTATGCAAGAGAGTTTTATATAAAGGGTGTTCATTAAGAAAATATCCCAACCCAGTGCCGTCTAAGGCCATGAGTCCAACATCAGCCCATCTACAAAATCCTTCTCAATCTCACAAAGCACATGCAACAATTCCGACTGCCAAATCAGTGAGCATGTAAGTATCTCAGCACTGGCAGGGTTCTCCACGCAGCTGCTCTAGCAACCAGGGCTGCATCTGGGTAGGCTTCTCTTCAAAGATGTCTCACAGAAAGTGATCCTTGCAAGCTGAAGCAGGGAACTGGCTAAGGCAGCTACAGCCTGGTACAACCATCAGGGAGCAAGGAACCTGAGAACTAGAAAGGTGAAGGTCACCAGGTCATTTATCTCTTCGTCCTTCAATTAATGCCACCTGTGTTTATCGGCCAGGTTGGCACAATAAATCTTAACTATCTCAAATTGTAAGGGTTTCTGTGACTACATTATGGAACTTGGATTATCCACAGGAAGGGCCCTGTTTTAAAGTAATCAGTAAGCCTAGGAGGTTAAATGCTTGGCTACTAACCATAAGAACAGAAGTTTAAACCTACCAGTCTTAGAAACCTTATGAAATTTAGAATATCATGTGCAACTTCCATTTATTGTTTGCATAGCAACCCATGCCCTGTGCAGCTCCTTACTTTCTCCCACAATATTAGCTGCTTCCATTTACCTCAATCCAGAGCTCTACAAATACCTTCAACTGTGTGCATACTCTCTTCTCAGGGAACATGCTGTGTTTTCCTTGAGTTCCTTCTTTCTACACCATGGAAATTGAAGGACTCCCCTGGTTTATTTTCCTGTCCTCAGTGATTATTATCTGGTGAGGCTATTATCTAATCTCTGAAAATGTGTGTATTAATATTTTATGTATCTTGCTCTGATTTATACTTGTTTACAGAGTGAGTACAAGAATTGTACCTATTTAATCATGATTTTAACAATCCTACCTTATTGAATCTGGTCATTGTTTTCCTGGTTTTACATTAGATGTCATTTCCTCTTAAAAGTCTTCCTTGACTGTCCTTACCCATTGAAACTTAATTAAAATGCTCTCCTGTTTGGGTATTTTAAAGCCCACCATACCAGTTCTATATTTAGTAGCATACCACTCTATTATATTTATCTGTTGCCATTGTTACTTTCCACAAATAATGTTATTTTTATAATAGTTTGAACCATGTGAAATTGTTATTTTACCTTTTTATTCAACATTCAAAGATAATAATTTTCCTTGTTCAAATTAATACCATCTTCACATTAATATACATACCCAAAAAGGATCTGGAGATCTTATTTAAAGAATAACTCTTTCCTAGAATGTTTGAATGTAACCTTAACACGTTCACTAATTATAAGTCTACTGTTGAGGGTCAAAGAAACCCTAGTGGTCTTGTAGGTTACACATGCAGCTGCCACCCACAAAGTCAAAGGTTCAAATCCACCAGCATCTCTCAAGGAGAAAAATAGGTTGTCTTGTCTGAGAAATAGTTAAAGTCTTAAAAACCCTAAGGAGCTGTTCTATTGTGCCCTATATTATTGCTGTGTGCTAGATTGGCTTGGTTTGGGTCTGTGTGTTGGTTGGTTGGTGAGAAGGCAATGAGATAACGTTCACTTAGAAGAGTGATTGGTCCTGTATAGAATGTTCATTTTGATGGGTGTTTTGCTGGTTTCATGTAGATGGTGAGTTTTTCTATTAGTTCAGCTTTGCTTTACTAGATGCTTAGCAAGACTGGCCCTCATTCTAGATGATGTCATGTCCTTAAGACAGCCTTTCAGTACACTTCTCGGCCTTTAGTTTACCCCTCTATTTTTCACTAGCCTTGAGACAAGCTCTCGACTTTTCACCTTACTCTTGTGACAGACATTAGGTCCCCTGGGCTTCAGGTTGGCTGGTAAAACCCTTAAACCTGACCCATCTGCTCCTTCCAGAAGCTCCTCAGATCCCTAGAATTAGCTTCTTGGCCAAACTTTCTCTATGCTAGGTTGGGGTTTACACGTCAAAAACATCTACTAACCTTCTGTAAGTTCTTCGGCAGCATTTTGCATTCTTGGCCAGTTTCCAGATTGATCTCTGAACTTGAGCATCCAAAAATTTACAGGTTGCTGATGGCAAAAGTTATCATCTCAAGAATTGAGTGTTTTTATAATGACCCCTGCCAATATCATAGGAAACAGAAAGTAGAAAGAAAAATATTTCCCATTCTCTGATCTTCACTTTAATTGTGGTGAAGAAGACCTGGTGTAGGAGTCTCAGAATTCAGATTTTACCTCCTCACCAGCTAAGAACCTTGGCTAATTTTAGACCCTCTTTGGACTCTGATTTCTCCATCTGTACAGGGTCCTTTTAGTTTCTAAAGTTCTTTGGCCTGTTTGGAATCATTCGAATTGCATTCCAGTCGATCCTATACATAAAAATAACTAAGAAACCAAAGAAATTCTTTATTTCTCATCTGTCTTTTTCTTGGTCAACATAATTGGCAATTTATTAGCTGAAATTGTTGATTCTTTTAGAGTGGAGACTTAATTTATTGCTTCAGAAAAAGTATTGTGTACTCAGAACAAAGACTACAGACTTTCACACCAGAGGGACTCACTTTTGTGTTCTCCCTCAATCATGGGACTATATGTGTTAGCTAACATCTTGAGAGTACCACTTTTTAGAAATAACATAAAGGACAATGACTACTGCCCACCTACCCATATCAGAGTGTTGTCACTATACAATACTTAAAAGGCACTCTAGAATTCCACTTCTCCTGGGATGATCAAATGAGTAGAAAATGGCAGTAATCATCGGTATGTATTCCTCTGTGGGCTGCCTTAACTTGGGTCTTGTGTAACCCATGGGGGCTGCTGAACTGATAGGGAAATTGTATTCATGTGGGCTCAGGTTCTGTGAGGTGCAATTACAGCCCAGATACAGAGAAACTGTAGGAGGAAGCTGACAGCTGTAATTGAGAAGCTTAGTACAATCAATAAGTCAATGAAGTGAAGAGTGAAATTCATCACTGCAGAATGGTGATATACGCCTTATATTTGATCTTGCTTGTGTTCTGTTTCTCTGTCATAGAGCAGAACTTCATATAAATTAACCCAAAATTGAATTCTAATTTTGCCCCTTACTAAATGGTGCTATATTAGGAAAATCACTTCCTGTTTCTTAGGTTTCATAGGAACTAGGCTGGTAATATTTTGCAAAATGTTTGCAAAGAATAATGACAGCAGATAGTGACACCACTCCAAATCAGCAAAAATATTACCTCAGTCCTCATGGCAGGCCTGCTATGGTTTCAATTGGGGAACCTAAAAATATGTTAAGGTTAGAACCTCAATGCATGTGAATACCAACTTTGGAATACCAACTTTGGAAATAGAGTCTTTGAAGAGGTTAATCAGTGAAGCTCACAGAAGATTATACTGAGGGAGAGTGGATCCTAAATAATATGAGTCACAGCTCTATGATCTTAATAACTATTAAAAGAGAAGAAATACACAGACACAGAGGGAAGATGGATATGTGAAGATGTGAACTCTGGGGCCAAAAATAGACCTTAAAATTGTCTATAAGTCAAGGTACACTAAGAACTACCATCCAACACCGGAAACTAAAAGAGAAGCAAGAAATGTATTTGATCTTACAACCATTTAAGAATCAACCCACTTAAATCAGACTCCTATCCTCCAAAAATAGGCTGAAATTGGACACTTACAGAACCTGAGACACCAGAAAAAAGATGAGCTCTTGTAAATTTGAGTTGACCTCTACCTCCCAGCCAAGCAGAAATCCTTTCTAAGATTCCTAAGATTCAAATGCAGACTATGGTGGCCTCAGCATTCCTTTTTGGCCTTATAACTCCCACAAGAAATTTCTTAGTAACTGAACTTCCCCAGTCCTATTTTCTTCTCCTAGACCATTGCCATGTGCTGCTCTTCTGTGCCCTCAGCTATATCTAGTCACCCCTGTCAGCTTTACACCAGATCCCTAGAGTATTATTGAT